>JABASI010000739.1:0-32984 GCA_019776505.1 Tomocerus nigrus
CTATCGCAATAATTCGCCATATGGTGAACTATATCAGGTTTTCAGGTCCAAAATCAGGACCCCCAAACAATAATTCGCCGGCGAATTAATTGAATTTTTAGGGTAATGGGATTTTGGGGATATGGCTCACGAGAATATTCTCTTGCTGAAATGCAAATAGTGGGGACACTATTTGATATAATTTAAGGTTTAGTCGTATGATTGTCAGGAATATTTTATAAGTAGTATAAATAAGTATAATTATTGGTAGAGTTTAAGTAAATAAAAAACATGGATAGAGACGGAAAAGGTAGTTGAAGCAATAGTGTATGAAAGTGGAGACAATTTCCTAGTGTCAAATGTTTATCTTATGGGAAAGTCTATTGCGGCATAAAATCTCTAATTTGAGTCTTCATTTGGAAGTCACTACTTGCTTTACTTACTTAACTGAATTGTTGAAGTCAAACTGAAAGGGACTAGGTACTGGCTACCTCTGTGCATTTGCCAGTGTTCTCTTATATAAACTCCGTCAGACATCCCACAGTTTACTTTAAAGAGTGTGGCAATGCTTTGCTTGCTTTGCAAAATTTCCTCCTTGGAATGTAATGCGAAGGAAGAGAAGAAGCCATCTAAGAACTAAGGAGAGTTGTAGATAGAACAAGGAAGAAATGAATTGATACAACAGTCCGTTCTGTTGTATCTGTAGAGTCTTGAATAATATGCACATAAACATATAGCTATCCCTACTTACATAGCCATAGTGTTGAAGTATTAGCACTGAGCGTATATAAGTAAAGTAAATATTCTGCTTTTGTAGACCTCTCCAACAACTTTCTTCATAAATACAGAGACTGGGGGAAAGTTGTTCAATGTTATAAAGATACAAATGCTCTAAACGAGGTCGACACTGTCCTGAACATTCATTGCCATATTTTGACATCGAAACTCAACTCTACGGAGCCATATCAGTCAACTCAGTTTATTTCACGGCAATATTTAAGCTGAATGAAGACTTGCATTCAATTCTTTTATCCCTTTATCCCAACTGTACTTGTACTTGTAAAGATTTGACACAGTGCATGTCTGAGCTTCTCCTGAAAGAAAGAAATATTTGTTAGTATAGGCCCCGTGCTCTAATATTTTTTAGGGATGATAAAGCCACGGACCTGAATGGCTGTATCTATCTGTAAATACAGAAAATTTATTATATCAAATATCTGTAGCGCAGAGATAGAAAGGAAGACACCTACAATTACTATGAATGGTTCTTTCTGTATCTTACACAGCTATTTCTTGTAAACGTGTCCATAGATATGTGCCGCGGCTCCTTTCTTTCTTTTAGACCTAGTGTAGCGTACCTCTAACTTCGTCACAGCAGCCAATTCATGTTTCTTTGAGTGGGCGACATTACAGTTACAGCGTAGCTTAAGTACCGTAAAACTCGAATGAAAATGAAACGCTGAGCTGTATTACTAAACTGGACTGACAATTCCTATTATATACACAGGGTGCGAAAGTAGAAAAAGGGCATGTGGTGAAAGTTCCATGTGATCAAAAAGAAGTGGGAAAAATTCCATAATAGGCTATCTACTCGTATGTGAAAGGTTAAAAGGGGAAATAAATATGGAAAAGTACTATAGAGGGTTGCCGAGTTAAAAGCACTTTCACCATGTAAATGACACTTAACTCTTAACGATAAAACCATATACCAAATTTTTTCATGTCTTTTCCCTGTACATTAAACTTTCACTTTACTTTCAATTTGGTAAAAGTGAAGAGAAAGTCTATTGTGCCAAAAGAGTTTAAAAATAATTAATGTGCTATTTGGGCTTAAAAATACAAAATGTCACTTAATACATGGTGAAAGCGGTATGGGAACTTACAATTGGTCAACCCTGCAAATCAATATCAAACTATTGCACCTTGACTATAATATTAATTATGTAATGTCATTTTCATGCTATTAGCTTATCACATCACATGGCTCACACCGTAATTGTTTTAGACATCTACATTACTTTTTCAAGTCAAATATAAAATAAACTTTATTTTTCTAACGGCTATTGATGGCCTCTGTTTATCGAAAGTTGGATTTAATCGAATAAGGAAATTAAGAGTGTGTAGCGTGTACAGTACAGAGAGTAGACATCATCGTGAAAAAATAGTCATATCTTTACGGTGCATAAGCCGGGCATGAAGTCAGTCGGTTACTTTAGTTTAGTCAAGGTGAGATTTGCTGTGCCATTCCCTCCCAAGAGGCAAGGTGTTACAGATATTTCAGATTTTATGTACGCTGAGTTGTTCCCAGTTCAATGACGAATGCTCAGCTTGGGTAGGTAGGATCTACGTTCATACACAAAGGTACATTACATACTTACATTAGATATAGTATAGGTACTTGTAGATATGTTCTGACTCAGATATGTTATATCTGTAACATGTTAGTGCGATAGTAGGTTATTGTGTGTAGTGCATTATATTCTGTAGATAAATAGTAGTGGAAGGAGTGAGTGGAGTAGGCGTACGTACAACGAATGTTATCCACCTATCTTATTGCTGAATAAAGTCAGAGGAACTGAGTAGAGTGTGATGCGAACAAGGTTCACGTTGTACTTTGAGAAAGTACATAACGTCATATATAGTGTTCCTTGTTTTCTGTCTTTCGTAAGACCCGGAGGAACTAAGGTCTACACTGAAGTAGCAAGAGTAAGAAGAATAAAGAATAAAGGCTTTCATAAGGTTGACTTTAGGTTAACAGTAAAAGGCCATTTGTATGCATGTCCCAGCTATGAATACATATGAGGGTGGCAGTGGCACATGTACGATATAGATTTCTCCCCGTATCACATCCTTTGCCTACTTTGTGACACACTGTCCTCCTCTCAGCTCCTCCATCCTAACTTCCACTAAGGATAAGTAGCAATGTATGTATGGTGACTTTTAAATCTATTCCGTAGGGTACTGTCGTCCTATACGTGAAGGAACCTAAAATAGCTAATACATAATAAACTAATAATACACGCTGAGCTTCTTTCTGCTTTCTCTTTAATAGATCACTCCTTGCATATTGATAGGGTGGCATTATATACAATATAGCATTACCCCTAATAATAATATTATAATATTCTAAGCTTATTATAGGATACACACTACTTACCTACTACCTAGTTTAAATACACTATACATGTGCAAGGAATATTTACCTAGGTAAACAAAATTCCCATTTCTATTTACTGAACATGACACATGCTGTTCTGTTGTATGGAGCGGTAAGTATGTAGGTAGAGCGAGAGAGCACTCAAGTCTGTGCATGTATTTGTCTGTCTGTGTAGCCTGGCAAAAGTCAGTCAGCTGGATGGCAGTCTATTGAACAAAGACACACTTTCGCACAGAATGTGATCTAGAGTGCATTTGCTCAAATTTGGAGAAAGGAAGAAAAAAGTCGTAAACGTAAAGGAACAGGTGCGACTTTGCCTCACAATTCATTCCTTCCAATTCCTCCTTTCTTTCATTTCTCAGATTAGGCACATTATATTATATTAGATGTGGTTATGTTCGTTTCACTCCCTCCCCAATCCCACCGAAGAAAACTTATGTCAACCTACGCTTTCTATGAAAAGTTTATGCTACAAGGCTCCCTCCTTCATATTTACTTCCTTTCCGTGTGTGGATTCTGTATTGTGCATTTCAAAAACTCTTTTTATTCATAATACGTGAGATCCATCGCTATCGACGCTTTAGAAAACACAAACTTGACAAACTCATTTACCTTTTATCAATTTCTCCCTATCATTTTCTAATACTGAAGCAACTTTATTCAATTATATTCAGCTTATTGATGTGTACAGCTACATTATAAAATATTTTTTGTTAAATAATTAAGTGCTAATACCTCAACTTAGTATAAAGCATATTTTTAACAGCCAAATTAACATTTGATAATTAGATTCATTATCTTACATCATTTCCTGTTTACATTGTTAAGACTTTTTGCATTAACAACTGTTGATATGTAACTATTTTTTAAAAAGGTCGTAGAAAATTAAGGCTTGAATGAAAGGTCGATTATATAAGTAAAACCAGGAATTGTTCGTATAACAATAAGGTTATCGTTTTCCCTGTTTGTGTCTATATACTACCTAAGTAGTTCTAGTTGTTGAGAAGGAATGAAGTGTAACTAAAATAAAGTATATTTAGCAAGAGAAAGTCCCTACGTGCACGATTGCAATGCAATGAAAAATAATGAAAAAAAGAAGATCTTTGCTTTTACGGATTGTTTTAGTTTTAATTTTGTAGACTTTCCCTTCTGTCTATTAAGCAATGCTAGCAAGGTTGTGTGTATTCGTGTTTTACTTACTTAGTCTATGTCATACAAGTAGCAACTAATACTGTGCTCCAGAACATGACACAATACAACAGTGTCACATCCAGTTTTAAAGAATTCTAAAATTTTGTATTCGTTTCAGGGCAGGGGAAGAGCTATATCACTCTACTTAACATTCCTCTAAGCAAATTGTATATTCTTGACAAGAAGAGTGGGAGCTACTTTCAGAGTATCACTGTGAGACTGTTACAAGGAGAGCGAGCATTTTGTGAACGAGACATATTACTACATCCAGCCAGGACTGTGGACGTAAACCACCTCTTTAGAATCAGAAGAGCATAGGAACAAACCAAGTTAACTTGACAATAAACATCAGCTGTATATATCTTTGTGTATATTATATTCAGGCTCTATGTGTACAAGTTTCAACTAGGATAGTTAGTAATGTGTGTCTAACAACTTATGTCTACAGTTACAGAAAAGTCCTCTCCTGCGTAAGTATAACCAGGAGCATTATATTTTGAAATAATAGTGAAAGTGGCAGGCAGTAGGGCAGGGATATGAAGGGGGAACGAAGGTATATTAGTATGTGTAACTGTAGGACTAGTACATTTGAAATAATGCAGAAAAGTAAAAGAACTTAGTCTTTGACATAAATTTAAGAAAGCTAAAGACGAGAGAAAAGAAGACAAGTCGAGACGAGACAAGCCTTGAGGATCTCATCTCATCTACTGAAAACTGAAAATAGCTTCCTTGCTGTGTCTGTCTCTCTCTCTTTTCTACTCTTCTTTTATGCTTGGAGTTGTGCACGACTTTTATCACGTTCTCAACTTTGCCAGTCTTTAGTTTTCCCTTTCTGACTGTCTCATTCTTTTCCTTTATCTCTACTTGCATTGCATTTCTCCTCTTCCAACAGAGATTCTTACAATTTCCATGAGATACATTCCATTCCAACAGACAACTACACTTGAACAAAGTTTAAAGATTACGATTTGGCAATCCTGTAAAATTTTACTATTACTATCTGTTTAATTATCAATGTTATTTTCACTGGATAATTAAGACACATTTTCATTGTGAGTTCATGTACTACTTAGCTGGAGGGGATATCGGGAAAATTCATTAGAGACGTGGGCGGTTACCAAGAAAGTTTAACACAATACCAAAATTGGGTCAACATTCTCTTCAGTTAAAGGTCAACTGTCTTCAGTGGCAATGAATCTGTGGATTAAGTTTCCAATTTTCTGTGTAAGTAGTGCAGAGAAGAAATAAGAGAAATCTGGAAAGTCATTATTTTGACTTTCCGAGTGAAAACGGTTATTGTCAGCAATTAGGTAATTCGGAAAATAGCCAAAATTACTTGAGGTCAAATCAATATTTGAAATCTTCTATTTATAGAAACAGAAAACCCTCCTAATACCTACAATCCTGACTGTAGTACAAATGTCAGGATTAGGATTATATTAAAGATGATGATTTAATATTGAAACGTCGCTTACAGAACTACCTTAGAAATATTTGCGAGAGAGAGAGAGCGTTAGTTATTGTGACGAAAAATAGTTTTCTTACCTTATTGCCATTATTGACGAGAAGCGTGCTATTTTTGGGTTTGTCCGTTGCGGGAGCATTTGTTTGAGTATTAGTGATGTTGATGTTGGCAGTTTTGCCGGCGACTCCAGCCAATCCGCCAGCAGTCATTTTGACCATATCCTGCATCCGCCTACGTTTGTCTTCGGCTTTTTTCTGCATATTCCATGCTGTTTTGTAGATGCCGCCGTAGAGAATGAACAAAACAATAAGAGTGGACCAATAGTAGCCTATAATGAGTGCGGTGTTGAAAACAGGGTCTTTGAGGAACTGGACAGCACAGACACCCGGATCCAAGTCTCTATAGCCCAAATAGTGTTCCCAGCCGAAAATGCTGCCAAAAAACAAGAGTGCAGGGATGATCCATGTGATGATGACCATAAAGATGACGCGATTTTTGGTTCGCCATGAACGGTAGCGAGCGGCGATTTTCACGGAGCAGAATCTGTCGATGGTGATTAGGAGAACAGTGTATTGTGAAACTAAGCACACAGTGTAGTCAACAGACAGCCATAAATCACATAAAATGTCACCCAGGTCCCAGTTGCCCATGAGCACGTACACAGTGTAGAAGGGCATGGACACAGTGCCGATGAGTAAGTCTGTGGCCGCTAACGAGGCGATGAAATAATTTGATGGTTGTCGTATACCCCGATCCACTATAAAAGCCAGTAGCACTAAAATGTTCCCTCCTACTGTGAGAATTATACAGATGCCCAAGCATATTGCGATCAGAATTGATTGCCACAGATAAAATGGAGGCTCAACTGATCTGTATCCTGTGTCCAACGTGTCTGTTCTGTTTTCCAGGTAGCTCCCGTTCCCCCCGCCGTACACACCGTATCTATCCTCATCTTCTGCACTCACTGTCGCATTCAAAACCGAACATTCGTACGTGAAAATTGGATCAGCACATAATTTCTTCAGTCTTTGAACCTGTTTCCTGCAATTTTTCAAAAAGAGATCATTAATTTTTCTCTGATTCTAATGCAAAGAGCAAAATTCAATCACAAAAATAATACCAAGTAAAATATGTTCATGTCACTACTTAAAATTGTACAGTCCTCGCAAACATATTTTATGGTGGAGGAGTGAAAGGTTCCACTGTTCTCTCCAGACATTCTGGCTAACCGAATTTAAATATCTTGGATTACTTTAGTTGATCTGACTATTTATTTTTGCGGAAATTAATGGTAATTCGGGGAAAGTGAAAAGGAAAGTTGATCCACGTCATTGATATTTGTTAGTAGCATTTTTATTATATTATAGACGTGCTACTTCTCTTATATTAAGTAGCATTGTCAAGGAACAAACACAAAGATGTCAATGATGATTACCCCTAATGGATTTATGTGAAGAGGGAAAGATTTTTCAGCCGGGATTGACTTTATCAAAACGTGGGGAGTGGAAGATTGATGGCTGGAGCTGTACATAAACTATAGAATTCTCTAAGACCTCATCGTTCCGCTCCTTTATACTTTTCCCTCAAATTCTTCTCTTGCATGTTTTCCCAATTTTCTTCCATCAAATGCTAAGACCATAAGAAATGCGACCAGAGAGAGAGGAAAGAAAGGAGTTAGTTGTTGATACCTACTTCGGGCTCACTCTCAGTTCAATTCACCTCATTGTCAGTTCAGTTTAGTTTACTTGACTAGGCTATCTTTGCTTTCGCTTTAGCACGGATCAGACTCAGCTGGGCTAGAACTTAGAACACATAAAGAAAGTCAGCCACACGAAATTTAGCAAACCTCACCACAAGCCAAAGCTAAGAGGAAAGTTAGCTCTGGGTTAACCTAACTTATAGCTCCACATCAGGGATGGATAGATACTACGTACGTATAGGTAGGAAAAGACAAGTTCTGAAAGAAATGCTCAGGCACGTAACAAAATGTTCTCATCTTGTCCCTCATTTCCTTACCTATAGTATTCTGACTGCTTAAAGATGTTAGAGATCATATCTATGACGGATCTATTGACTACCTTAACATAAAAAAATCCTTGAGCCAGACTATCACATCAGGTCACTAAACTACACACTCACCCATATAAAAGTAGTTTGTAATATTTTATTTAGTATTTTAAGATCCTAGCAAAGATTATCTTCTCATTTCATACAAAATACATAGTGTGTAATGAAAGCACGGGTATTTAGAATATCATTTCGCTCTGTAGAGACATTCTAAATAGGTGAATAAACTCTAAGATAATTTTGTCTTTCAAAAAGTGTCTCTTTCCTCCGTTATTAGGGATATGCATGAATATCGCAAGCTTAGGTTTCTTATGTCGATTTTCTCCCTCATTTTTTAAATTTCTCTGCCGTTGGCACATAACCAAGGTAAATGGTTCCTGTCTGGAGAAAGTATTCAGGGAGCCACTTACTCTTTTAGAGTGTACCTGCACCATTATAGCATGGAAAGTAAAATAAAACAAACTTTCGAAAGGCATATATGCATTTGAAGGTAGTTGGCTGGGTTTTTTATGGCTATATCCAGTTTGTAGTAAGTAGGAGGCTAAGATCCTTAGAGGCAAGGAGCATGAGAGAGTGAAAATCAGACAAGGATCATCTAAATGTTAACGGTGTGTGTGAGTAGGGAAAGGAGATGTAGAGTCCTAAGCTGAGAAGCTGAGATGAACTCTAGAGCTGACTTTTAGATCTAGAAACACAATAAAAAGAGAGCTAGATGCATGCATAACACACAAAGTACTTACTAGTGCGTACTATCTCCATCCAGTTAAAGTGTTGACTGTTTGTGGAAGGGAAAAGGGAGCTAAAGGAATGTAAACGCTAAGAAAATAAAGTAAATGTAAACTAAACGTCCCACCTACAAAGTATATACTTTCTAATGCAAAGTAAAGACTCCCATTCACTCAGTTAGACTCTTGCGACTGATTGTGGAAAGGAATCTGAAAGAAGATGGTTTTTGACGCGACTCTTCTGCCTTGCTATTTTTACAGACGGAGAAGCACGTACTAACTATGTAAATATGACGTGACACTAATAGTACGGGATATAATATTATATTAAAAAGAAACTAGCTAGCCACCTTAGGTACATAACTTCCCTATTACCATTAATATATCACATCTTCCCATTGCACACCTCTATTATTACAAGTACTACACAGTTATATGTGAGAACTTATAAAAAAATCATGTAAAAGTTTGTCTGTACATAAGTTGGCTATAGATTTATAGAAAGAGAGGATGTTTTATATGAGCATAAGGGACAGAAGTTGCATTATGCTCGAAAATTCAGACAAGGGAAGTTAAGCCAAGGCAGAGCAAGTCAATCTAAAGGAAGACAAGACGAGAGAAGCACCTACGGAGAAGGAAGACTCTGATTGTGCACCAACCAACCAACCAACGAACCAAGAGAGGAAAAACTGAAAGTAGTAGTCAACTCGACGTCTCGCTTCAGTTTGGTGTGGTTTGTAAGTTGTTGGATGGATGGATAAGTACCTTGAGGGAAGATTGGGCGATTAATGCCTTTCACCACTTTCACTTGACTTACAACGCCCAGAAAGGCTCCTTCTAAGTGTCTGTCTACTTTCTCCGTGTGTGTGTGTGTGTGTGGATGCAAGTGTAAAGCTACCAGCACCAATAATACCACACACAGAACACATACACACACACGTCCTAGCCCAATCCTCAGCTTCCTTTATTCTATATTTAACGTATATTTAGCTAAGTATGTTCATCCACATCGGCTGCACACTTTGGAATTCTATCAAAAGCCTAAGCTTTTCCTTTATTATAGTAATGGCTCCATATGTATCTATCTCTGTCCTCCCGTTGCTTTCTCCTATCTGTGTCTAACCAATAAATAGATATCCTCTGCTTTCCCTTCCTTCCCAGCTCAGTCCCTTGCTCATCTACTTAGAATCCCATACTTAACGTCTTTTCCCTACATTTCTTCCCTCTTTCCTGTTTCGTCTCATTCACATCTATGTAATCTTGCCAAGACAGCCTAGCCTATATATTTACTAGCCACCTATACATACATTGTTATATTTACTTTTATAGCTGGTATAAGAATATATAGTCAGACTCTAGGTAGTTAGTCGCCACTTATCATTACCACACCAGAATTTGGATTGCTGAGTTGATGAGGGCTCTACTAAATCGATTTCTACTGTATTTTTATCATCGAAATTATCATAATGGAAAAGTGAACGGATGTGGATGTGGATATGGAACATTCCCCAGGCAAGAACCAGCACAAGCAAATTAAGACGCTTCACCGCTCCAGGGAAAAAGTCAAAGAAAAATTGTGTTACTTAAAATACATCTGCTCTGGTCCTCTATGTATGTGTTTATTTTCCTGGGCAGACATTATGATGCACAAGGAAAGTGCCGCAATCACTTCTATGCATATTATATGAGTTACCTAATGATGCATTAGATTTTAGATATATTACATTCTGTACTGCCTTATATTCCCTATGAATATTAAATATGATTTATATCTAGGTATTCCATTTATGGACAACTCTAAAGAATTCTATACAGAGTCCCCATGTAAACTATTTACTTATACATACTTACTAGCTCCGTGTAGGGTTCACGTACATAAAAGAGTTCATTCTCAAGTCAAACTTTCTTCTATGACTTTTTGTAGGCACATTTTGATCTTCTTTCCTTCCACATTTATTTATAAGAGTTATTTACACATGGAAATCTACTCTTGTAGTGTATACGTAAGTAGGTAAAAGTTAAAAAGAAAGTTGTATTAAACTGCTTGAAGTTTCAATCATTCAGCAGAGAGCTCATGATTCAGGGTCCTTGACAGCAAACAATGACAGAAATGTAGATTGCCCAAAGAATGTGAGCTCTAGGTGGAAATTTGTAATGTGAGTTCACATCTGGTGTAAATATTTTGTGTGAGTTGAAGAATCATATGACCCTGTACTTAAAAACAATCTGGTTTTATGCAAAAAGAAATCTGGGAGCTATAGCTAAGGAAAGAAGTCAAGCCAAGTGAGCCAGCGGGGAAGACGAGACCATCAGCCATCAGGAACAAGAAGAAAAAGAGGAAAATCAGAAGACGACAGGGGGGAAACACAAGTGTAGCCAAGAGTCCATTTCCACCCCATCAGCAAACAAATGAGCTACCATTTTTCATTTCCCTCTCACTCTCAGCACAAACTACTTATGCAGTCCTTTTTCCCGTTGACCATTCTTTTTTTACAGTCATCTTACTCAACAAGACACAAGGCATTGTCTACTGACTCCTACTATAGTCCATGCTAACTCTTATTATGCTTCATAGAAACCTATTCTTTATATTATTTCATCTTCTAACGCATTTTCTATGTAATTTCCGTGGATACTCCTAAAATGATCTTGATTCTACGAATAGTAGGATCTGACAAGTTACACATATAAGCATTCATTTAATATGTGTTGGCAATATATAAGTTAGGTAGTCAACTTCACAGTAGTACTTGTGCAAAGGTAGGCATAAACTTTGCTTTTTCCCTACTTGAGACAACTTGGGTTGATCCTTAAGGAGTTCGCCGAAAATAGCATTAGAATTACATTTTAGATGCTACTCTGGTAAATGTATGTAAGTGTGTAGAGTGAAAGGGCTAAGACAAGTCGAACTGGAGGAAACCACTTCATGCCAGACCAAACTAAAGGGCAGGGAAAAGAGATGAAACCTTAGGACACGCAACGCCAACATCAATGGCAAACCAAACCACTTATCTTTAGTCATCTGCAAATTACGACGGGTCCTCAGCAAATTCTGTCCTGTCCTCCGTCCTACCTTCAACTCAACTACCTAGCTAGACTCACATTAGGTTCCTTCCAATCTATGGCCACTATCCTGCACAAACTAGGAAGTAGGCTACACTCAAGTGTAACTAACAGCGAAAACCAATTCACAGACACGAAAAGAGCCTCGTTAACAGCCAAAAGCCCTTCAAAGCAGAAAATTTTGCCAACTCGAATATTCCCTCAGTTTTTCTAGCTCTCCTAATAATGTTTGCACACTTTCAATTTCAAATGTGAATTACTTTTATTATTATACTCATTCCACCTAAAGAACTGAAAATATTATTATTGCTTGGCCATATTCTAGACTTACACTCACACACTAGCAAACAATTTTATTTCAATGCTTTCCTGTAAATAGGCTAACAAGCTAATTATATTACTAGTATAAAGTTATAACATTCAGTTCTCGATTCGTCTCTTCAGACTATAATGGCAGTCAAGTTGAATCACGAGTTTCAACGCGTCACTTCCGCCATGAAAATAAATTGCATTCATTCACCTATCCAAAAATCATACAAACTCAACTATATTTATTATCCCGCTTCACAGTTTCAATCAATATAATTAGAATTAGAATTGTAAAATTGTTACTATTATTTTCTCAGGTTTATTACGCATTTGAATATAAGTTGGGCATGCATGGCATTCAAATCCGGGACCGATACACTCCAATAATCCTTTTTCGCATATTATGTACTTGCAAACTTGCAAATATGCGACTTCAGAAATCTCTTATGTATCTTTGCGATTATGATCATATGAATTCAGCAAACAATGATGTTTTTAACCTCATATATTATTCAATGCACAAAAAGCATGGATCAACATATTTATGCATGGTTGACAGTGACAGAACCTACTACTAAAAGTGGTAATAATAATATTAGGGTAATTATTACTGGCATAAATGCAATTTTTATGTAGGTACCGATCCATTAAAAGTTACTACCCACCACGCACCAGAAGTCAAGCACTAAAATTCGGATAAGTGAATGTGCTTCTCAAGTCTTAGTGTTCTGAATTACATTACATATAAGACACATTTATTATGTAATAGTAAGCAAGAAGCTCCCTTATGTTCTATGTAGTGGGACTTACATAAATCTTTGAGACAAAATAGATTTGAAATGTGATTTCAGGCAGTAAAAGCCTTTTAGCCAAAGTAATTTTGATTATAATGTCCATGATGCAGAATGTTATTGCAAGTGACAATAGGTATGACTGGTGGCACATGAAACTATGGTCATAAAAGCTGTAGAATCTGCTATCAAAAACTTACGTTAGCCAAATTTTTATCACGGATTTATAGGTGAGGAGAGAAATGCTTCACCAGCGTCTCCGAAAATCAATTAAATTATGAAAATGACCAACTTTCGCAAGGGTAATGCATATTTATGTGAGTAAGCTTGATGTTGGGCTGGGCAAGGACAAAAAACAGCAGATAAAAATTCGTTTTAGTTGTGCATAACAATTTTTATTCCAAAATTACGTCTCTTCTGAGATCTAAGTTACAATAGAGCACCTGCACGTGCTCTAATGTAACCGGTTACCACAGGGCATCTAATAACTTTAACCTAACCTAACCTAACCCAACCTAACTTAAAATAATGAGATGCTCTATGGTAACTAGTTACATTAGAGCACGTGCAGGTGCTCTATCATATCTCGGGTTCTTCTGAGTACCTTTTATCAGAAGAGTCATAGATTTTAATGGTACAGAATTACAGAATATCTTTCAGAAAAAAATCTTTATAAAATAATAGATTATGGTAGACACATTTTTCTGGTTAGAAATTCATTGCCATAATACTTACGTATACATAATGTTTTAAGTAGTGAAGTGTAGGCAGATGGCAGATCATAGTTAATTTTAGTATGTGAGAAACAATTGTTTCTTTTTAGCAAAAATGGCTGATACGTATCCTGTAGAAATCCTTTCGTTCGCATTGTAGCTGCTGTTCGCAAACAAATTAGATTAAAAAATATTTTCCCAAATATCCTTCACGTAATGTGTGTAAGCAGCTACTACATAGTATGTTTTCAGTATGAATGTAATATGTGTAGGTATAATGTGAGTCTAATCAATAGGTAACACTGGGTGAGTAACAGGATGATAGACAGAGTTGGGGTGTTCAGTGTGTTGTGGTACTACAGTACACTAATATCTAGTTAGTTAAACGAAGGGAGACAAAATGCTAGGATTAGTTGGCTCATAACAATGCCTTTGCAGGAGCTTTTCTCGATTAATCACATCCTGCAGTCCCGAATTTAGTCTAGTGAGTTCTTTTAGTCTAACGAAGCAGATATTTAGCAAGGAAATAAGTGAAAGTAAACCATAAAGCTTTCTCTTTGATTTCTGAAATGGTTTAACGGAGCAAAACAACCATGTCAGTTTTGTGCACATGGTGAAAACATTATTTTTCTACATCACATTAGATACTGGTTGAACGTAGTAGAAAATAAAGAGATCTATATAGTCACTCAGTTGTAGTCGTAAATATAAATAGATTAGATAGATATTGGCTATTTACGTTTCATGTGAAACGATAGGTACAATGCGATATTGGATTGTGTCGTGGACAGTGGAAATCCAAACAGAAGCACTATAATGAGATGACAGAGAATTGAGAGCTTAATCCTTTTGTTTGTCTTCTGCTTTGCAATGTATTTCCCTTCCTCCGTAAAAATACAATAATTTTGTTTAGGTGGTCACTTCTCCGACATTGTCTCCTACATTCCCATATATGCTTTTTAGTAAATAATTGCTTTGTCTTTTTATCTGTAAGTAGATTACAGAACATAAAGAGAGCTATTATCTAACTTTATCGCATTCAGTAAGTATGTAGATTCTATTCTTGATCCTCTTTTAAATGCAAATGGGTATAAAGAAATCATTGTGGGTGAAAGTATAGTAGGGGCGATTGTATCTTCATTGAATTTCTACATAATGATATAGAATAACACGGTTAGAAAATAGGCAAAGTTCTTTGAAGCATTTAATTGAAAGAAGGGAAGTATATTAGAGAATTTGAAAAGTTTGGGAATGCGGGTAGTGCTTCTGGAGATTGGCTGCTTAAAGCAGGGAACTAAGTATAAGTACATGTTAGTAACAGGACGAGGTATTCGCATTGTGTGACGTAATGGGAAAGTAGAAACGAGGATTAAATTCATGGCGGAAATAAGGCAATGACATCAAAGTTGACATATATAAAGGCTAAAATTAATGCCCGAGATGAAATCCGGGTGGAGAATTGAGTTTGGTTGGAGGAGCAAGCTAGCTATGGTGGGAGAGAGAGAGAGAGATTGAGTGAGTGACTGTGTTGGGCCTTAGTCCTTTGGGAAGTATTTATGTAGTCGTTCGTCGGCACTAATAATATGTATGTACTTTTGGTGGTGGTATGGCGGCAGTGTGGTCGGGTTTAGTGTAACTGCGTAGGGACAGGAGGAAAATAGTGATTAGCAAGTGTCCCATAAGACAAGCTTAACTTGAAAAAGGTGTGACTAAGAGTTCAACATAAAGATTAGTCCCTCTCTCCTCGTCCTTTTCAAAATCAACTTTGTCCCGTGAAGTGTAGGATGGAAGTTTCATTTCTTTACTTCATTTAAGACTACTTATGTAAGTAGTGGTATTTCTATTGAATTGCAAGAAATTCGTAAGCTAACATAGACAGACTATGTATAAGTAGTAGAGAGCAGTAGTATGTATGTAGCGGGGAGGAGAGGAGAATGTAGTAGTAACGTGCTTAACCTAACCGTATGGAATGGAAGCAAAGTGAAAAAGACGAAGAAAGATTCTTTCGGCATGTTCTTCAGTCAAACTAAGTAAGTTAACTTAATCCTGGGAGCAAACAAACTCAAAAATACTTTTCTATTACGTTACCTTCACAGCTCCTCTCCTATATTTAATACCCATCCGTTAATATATGTAGCTAGCGTAAACTATCTGGAAAATACATAAAAACCCATTTTCACTAATGTAAATAGGAGGACATTGCATGGGCGTCTTAGCTCAAAACTCTTTCTCAGAACACAATATTAAACGAATAGGTAGGTTGTTGCAGGTATGGACTACTTATGTACTCAGATTCCTATCAAATAATTTTACTGCTTCAAATAAACAGGTAATTGCTCCAAGCTACCAGACACATCTCTCTCTCTCTCTCTCTCTCTTTCTTGCTAGCTCCTTGACTATCAATAAACTAAATGCATAAAGAATCTCAAATAAATTCAACGGCACACGTAATGTCAAGATTTTTCACTGGCAGTTATCGATTTGTTGCTTTTCCTTCCTATTCACAATACTTACAGTCTTCATGCATATTACATACATGCCAAAATTGTAGTCTTATGCAAAGACATCCGCCCCTATTCATAACTACGCACTGTGGTACATTGTTAGTCACTAACGGACATTTATATCTATTCCAATTCACTTCCACTCAAACTTTCTCTGTCAGTTGATTTTTATTGAGTCCTTTGTGTTCCTGAGCGATGAATGCATAAATGAATGAATGTCACTGACTGCTTTCCATTCCATTCCACACGAAAGATTCTCAAAGGAAAGAAACCTGAAACTACTTGTGTCTTTTCTTTTGTTAGCAGCAATAAGTTTATCATCTAAGGATAGTTCAAAATCAAATTATCCTAACAGACACGATCGCTTTCTCAAAATATCAAATGAAAATTCTATAAGTAATTTAATAATGCCTGCAGTTTCTTATGCCCTAATATCAAGGTAACTTCTATCAAGGTACATAATATGCAAAAAAATTGTAAAAAATCACTCAGTGCAAAATGACACGTCAGCGTATTTCGTAATTGCATAATGTTATTTATGTAAAAGGGTTATTATTAAGTATATTATATCATTTATAACTGAAATGTGTCGTTTACACAATAATTTTCAAATATTATGTAACTTGATGTTACATAACCAGAAAATAACTTGCCATCAATCAAGCGAAAACGAAAAGCAGCAAGTCAATCCATGTCCCATACACTACCAAATGCGTCACAGATGCTTAGCAATAAAAATACTTCAAAGTTATATTATTACCTTTCATCAGCTTTCCATTTCCATAAAAACTCTATTTTTCATTCACCACTTTCACCATGCATATAAAATGCTTTATTGCGACAGTAAATATTTATGTCTCGTTATAAACGGCTTCAGTTGACAATACTGACTAACAAGTATGAGTGCCACTCATACTCTCATTGAGTGGCCAAACTTTAATATTAACACGACCTGATCTATTATCAGCCGATATTATTACATATAACACTGCATTGCTATGCACATTGTCGGTAAAATCCAAATTTAAACGTAATATAGGCAGAGTCGAGCATGAAACCTCTTAAAATCTCATATTATTAAATACGTATCAATGTATACTATGCTACAGGGATGAGCTCTATAAATTTCAGGAGAGACTTTCACCACGTAAATGACATTTCGTCTTTTCTCAACTAAATAGCATACAATTTTTTTCATTTCTTTTGCACCACATCAAACTTTCGCCGAACTTTATCAGGTTGGAAATTAAGGGGGAAAATAAGATACAGGAAATGGGATAAAGAAAGTATACTGTGTCATATTTAGCAGTGAGAGAACGAAACGTTATTTACATGGTGAAAGTCGCTGGTGAGCTTTGTAGGGCCCATCCCTGTAGTATGTCGTAAATCTTAAATGGTTTATATGATATTGAAAAACATAATGCAAGAAGCAGATGACTAGATCAAAGGAAAGTAGATTATTTTGTGTTACGTCTAAAAGTGATAATATAATCAAATAAAATACCTTTGGTGAATACAGCTCTTATAAAAGTCGATCAAGGAAAAAGTGTATAGAATAAAGTGAAATTGTATTGTAAAGTGAAACTGTTCCGCCACATTCACTTCCTGCTGTTGAATTCACATTGAAAATCCAAGTTAGAAAATTGGAAGCATGCTATACTTGTGTGAGTCTATGAGTGGTAGTGCTGCTACGTATATAATGTGTTATATCTCGGATCACAATTAGATCACAATCCAAAAACAACAGCTGCTGACAGCTCAACTTGTCTTCTATTTGAATGTTAGCATTGTAGCGGCTCTAACAATAAGTCTTGTAAGATGTAACCAAAGTCGAAGAAGACTTATGTCTCTATATATATAGACATGGATATAATTGTATATATACATATAAGAGTAACTAAAGCAGTAAGTTAAGTGAACTAAGTTAGTCTTAACTAAAGTTTCTCTAATGCAAATTGCAATAGTTGAAAATGGGAAAGGAGAGAGAGAGAGAGAGCTGGTGGAGAGAGTAATCTATTCAGAGAAAGTCAGAAGAAGGAATATTCCCGTCGCACTAAATAAGTATCTTGCTTCCCCTCATTCCCTCAACTTGCTCTTGCTGTTCTCTTAAGTTGTTGATGAGTTCAATTCATGCATTGAATACGGAATTTAGCATAACTTATGTGGGTTAACTACCACTAAATACTATCTGTCTGTATGTACTTAGTGCATCTAGTCTTAAGTTGCTATTTAATGATAGCCTTTTGCTTTTGAATTTTGTGGTAACATATTATTCCACTAGAGCAGGTTGAAAACCAGTAAAACGATGTTTCCCGTCCTCGGCCCGTGGTTGAGTTGGGTCTGGGTGGAGGAGGCTAGCCTACTATGCATATAATCACTCTGTCTCGTTAATATTTATAAGGGACTATCTATTTTCTCCTATCTAATGTACATTAGGACGAGAGGCTCCTCTATTTAAATAGTTAGGAGAGCAGGAGGGAGTCAGAGATACTAAATATTATGTTTAGCTCCCGATCTGCTCCCGACTCCAACAGTCTCTAGTCATGTTGTGTAGTCATCATCATAAAATAAACCTATTTCTACAACGTTAATATACTATTATTCAGTAATGTATAGAAATGTCATGTTTAACATCTCCCCAGTAATAGAGTTGCTTTTGATGGCAGAGCTAGACAGAATCTGTCTGATTTAGGTTACGAAATACATTTACATCACATTTTACTCTTACATTACATCATCCTTGACTTGACTGCTATGCACTTATACAACTGACTAATAAATCATAGTCCTTGCTTACTTATATCATCTTCCAGCACTCTACTCAGAAAACTAATATTCACATTCAATTTCAAAATAGCCAACATAATATTTTCATATTCATTGAAAATTACACGGAGCCTTCCTCATCGGCTTTCCTTTTTAATAATAATAAGTCTGGCAACATTACGACATTCCGCTGCAAATGCTATCTCCGTCAACCAATTCCAGACTACTCACATGTTTGCAAATACTTATCAACTTCATGGATTATTCATATGCACACTTCAAAAGAGCATTATTCATTCATTCTGATAATATTTAAGGGAAAACTCACCATTTTTCAAAAACTTCATTTGTTAAAGTGTAAATTCTTTTGGTATGATTTTCAGATGAACTTCTGTCAAACTCCGAATCCAAATTTTCTTCATCCATTCCTTAGAGTAGAAGGTTTTCAGACAGTTCCTGCAGGATGATGGGAATTTTCTTAATGCTCTTCTAGTAGTCGATCAATTTTTCCCTTGAAAAAACTCAATCAGTCGTGAAAAAGTCATTCTGACTAAAGTACAGAACACATATGCATAGATAATGAGACTTTCACTCACTACACATCCAATCTCTTGGTTAGAATTTCAATCCAGCTGTTTGGCTAACTAACCCAAGTCATAATCTTCTGCTTCATTCTTGGATTATCTGCCTTCATTCAGAGAATATTTATAATGCATAGTGGAAAAAGTTTTATCTGCCAATTCTTTCATCCATGTGCTTCCTCCATATTCATTCTTAATCAAATAGGAAGCAGCTGAGAAGAAAGTTCCAACGTAATTCCTTTTCCAGAAATGATTTCCGTCGTCTCCGCATCTACAAGATTTAGAAGAAAACCCTAATTAGTATTTTTTTGCAATTTTTACTGCAATTTTCCTTTAGATTGCACAACACGTACACGTATCATATGTGTACATACAGAAAATAGTAATCACATGTACGCACCATTTTCCACGCTTTTCATTTTGTTTCAGACACTATTTTACGAATGTTCATTTACGTATGCCATGCTAGACGTATAATCTGTGATAGCATAATAATATTTCAATATTTTGGTCTCCTTATTGTATTTTCTAAGTTGATTGCACTCTCGCATCTTGTCTCGTCATCTCCCCTTCCTTTCCTCATGGCTAGTTCCTTTCTTAGCAAATGCCCGCCCTTTATGAGCAATGATTTATGAGCCACCCTGTTTTTGTTGGCCAAGGAAGCCAAAGTCTGCCTCCTTCCCAAACGAAACTCAAGATCAGCTAGTCAGCAACCAATTCTTCAAACTCTTCCATTCTTTTCTATTCTAACCCAGTAGCTCTTTACGGCTTGCCTTCCGTTTGGCCTCACTACATTTTCACTACTTTCCCTTCCATCTTCTACCTAAATACAAGTCTCTTCTTGAATAGTTTCCCACTATAATACTACCCGCACCCGCACTAACTACTACAATAATACGACGCGTCTATTATAAGATCTAGTACCGGTTTGTAAATACAATTGGGTACATATGTACCACGAAGCAAATGCTACACAGACTCCCTTTGCCCGCAATTCATTCAACTAATAACTTGACAGTATTTTCTATGGTTTCATAATCTTTCATCAGAATATTTCCCTCCTTAGGTATACTCTGACTTCAAAGATAAACGAATATTATATCTAAATCATCAAATGAAGTATATTTTATCAAAAGTACATGCCTACTCGATTTACTTCATAATGTGAGCACAAATAGGCGGAATTTCCTTTAATAGTAGTCAACCTAATGTATCAAGTAAGAAAAACGCACTTCTTCTTTGAAATATAGCTTTATATGTCGTGCCTTATCAGTGCGGTATTACACCATAATACACCACCCTTCCCTTGTCCTTCCGCACTGTCTTGTCTACGTATAAATAATGATGGGAGCAATTAGGAGCTCACTGATTTGAGAAACGACTTTCCCTTATGCAGCTGTTCCATTTCTAATCTTTACTTTCCCACTCACTTCCAACTTCCAATTACACACAAAACTATTTATTCATCTGTAACATTCAAAAGTTAAAAGAGTTAAAACCAATTGTTACAGCTTGTCAACGACTACACACTACATACACACTGACTAATATCTATAACTATCGGGCTAGAATAAATTTTAGTAATTATATGCAGCTATTAATATTCCATTACTCGTAATTTATTAAGAAAACTGAAAGGAGACAATTGTTTAAATGATACATTTTTGGGCTAAGCAATTTGACATAGAGTGCACTACTTTAAAGACTTCAAACTTTCAGGGCTCGTTGAAGACTATAATGGGTAGAACATATGAAAAAATTAAGTGTGTGTTATGTACGGTTCTTGAGTTATGGTGGTCTCAGTGAAAGTCGTTTTCCCTACTTAAATGCATTGGGAATTACTTTAGCTAAGGTTTAAACTCAGAGTGCACCATACGATTTACGTGAAAATTCTACCACGTACAGTTTAACTATCTAACAGTATGTGGTATCATTTTTGATGGTGTGTTATTTAACTAAGAGTGCACCATACGATTTACGTGAAAATTCTACCACGTACAGTTTAACTATCTAACAGTATGTGGTATCATTTTTGATGGTGTGTTATTTTTTCTTTTTGAGTTATACGAGATTGAAAATTAAAAAGCATCGAAATTCAACTTAAAAGGAACTTTACATGCATATACGTATGAAAACGCTTGCGTTTCATATAGCATTATAGTTGGTAGAATAGATTTTTCGACCAATGTTCTGTCCGATATTATTTATATATGCCTATCAACTACTAGAAACCTCCTGTAAGGATGAAATAAACACGAGTCGCATATTCCAAAATATTAAAATTGATCTTCTTAACACTTTCACGTATTGTTTGTATAATTAAGTCGTTTGATTAGACTTTTTTGTGTATCCGTCACTATATGATAAGATTAGCACACACCTTAGCACAAAAATATTACAGCTTTAGAATTGGACTGGTTTATCAAAATAGCACGGAACGGACAAAGACTTTAGTAAATACATTAGGCTGTGGCAGTAGCATTGAGTCTCATGGCAAATAATTTGGCAAGGTATTGAAAATCACGTAACAGTCTCGGATATTAATTATCATCCCAATCAATGCATACAGCCCCTGTTACTTCTGCAAGATTTGACTACATGACAGATATTTCAAATTCCAGTGTAATGCCAATGTTCACAAAATATTTTATTAGGGGCAGAACGCAGAACAACTTCGTGCAGTGTGTTTTGATAGTACTTCATTCATTCCTGATAATTCATTCATTCCTAATCAGTTGGTTATAGTAGCATAGCAGTCAGGCCATGCAAGTGTACATTGATAAGACCGCAGTAAATATCCTTTGCATCGTTCTGTTGCAACACAGTTAGGGCAAGATAGAATCTTTCATACTTAATCATCGACTTCTAGGGTTTTGGATCCACCATATTATTGCAATTTATTATTGCTAACTGTTCATGATACAGATTATGTTAATAACGAAATACCATATTATTTCAGTGTATTTTCTTTTTGAAGTTTATTTATCAGATTGCATTATGTCAAAATTTATGCATGGATAGGGTAAGTACATATCTCAATTGGGGGACATAAATAATTAGGGGAAATTAGTGTATTATTGAGTTGTTAGAGTTCAGAGAAGTACATAGGACTTCATGAATAGAAATGAGGACAGTATCGGAGAAGACCAGTTGCAGTTGATGCTCATTACAGATTTAGAGATAGTTACGTTAAGGTATTTATTTGCAATAAAGTGGTACGTTGACTAGGGCTCAGCTGCTGATCCCATGTACCTTAATATAGGCAATTTGGCAAAGTTTCAATGGAGCCGAAAGAACGGGTGCCTAGAGTAGAGCAGCTAGCTAGGGCTCTCAACTCATCTCAACTTCAACTCTCACTCACTCACAATCCAACCACTCCATTCAATCTGCGCTTTCTCTTCCGCAGCCCTTATCATCAGTGAAAGCAAAGGAGCAAAGGAATCCATACGACGGAGTCGTGATGAGTTGAGCTGAGCTGAGAGGGATGTTCATTAGACATCTCTTTAAAATACCACACTGAATTATTATGCTTTGAGTAGCTCCACGTATGTCTATTCATCATTGCCTCCCTCAGGTGCACAAGCACAGCATACGTAGGTACCTTCCTAGGCGAATTTGTTAGTGAATCTATTTGCTATCCCTCACTGCAGACGTCTACTAAATAAGAATCTTCTTACAAAAAGAGTCGAGCATTATATTATAAAATTTGTTTTATGATCCTCAAGTTTGGAGCTGAAAAGAAACCTGAATAATGTCGCATTTGCAGCAGGTACATGCATTTTGGATCTGGGTCCCTGAAACCCGAATTTATGCAACAACGAATTATTTCCTGAATTACTAGTATTAAATTGCTAAATAATAATAATGTATTTACTAACTGTATACTTGGAACGAATTTACCTTTAGTGTATTCGTGTATGGTATGTTGTTGAGTTGTTTGTGTTATGATATTCGTGCATAGTTCGTTTGTGAAAACCTGTGTACTGCATTTAAGCATCAGCAGCTATGTATTTAATTATGAATTGTGAATCATTATTCACATAAGGGTAAAATTGGTTGGAGCAGACATCCTTACATGTATAGTGTGTTTCATAACCTATAAACTCAAAGAAACCCTACGTTGATACATAATATATTTTATGTAGACACACATCAACCC
Source organism: Tomocerus nigrus (assembly GCA_019776505.1). NCBI lineage: Eukaryota > Metazoa > Arthropoda > Collembola > Entomobryomorpha > Tomoceridae > Tomocerus > Tomocerus nigrus. The sequence goes on from JABASI010000739.1 coordinate 23,471, forward strand.
ACTTTATAATTCAGTGAATATTATAATCGTAAATAAATATCTTTAGTAGCATTCGCAATTAAGAAAATATTGACTTAAAATATTGTAATTTTATTGGAGTTTCAGTTTTGACCTATCCCCCAAGTAAGGGAAAGTCCCATTTATATCTTTTTTGGTTTGAACCTTCTTTTAAACCACCACAGTACATACAAAAGGTTTAAAAGCCTACCCTGTCAGATCTGAAACAAGGATCTCAAAAAAGAGAGAAATGTTTGCGAGGATGGGTATAAATGAGTGAAATTGAGTGTGAGAGTGAAAGTCAACTGATGCCAATACAGAACAATCGACCAACGCATGGAAATAATAATTTGCTTTCTTTGTGCCACTTCAGCTGCCTTCCTTTCATTAAATTGGTTGTTCGCCGTGCTCATTGGTCCCAATACTGAAAAGCTCAACTTATATAATCTTCTGTTTGTAGCATTACTTTCACGAAGGAGAAAATTAGTCAAATTCCAAAGTAGCTTTAAAATAAAAGTACAAATGTTATACAAAATATGGGTAGGTATAAATAGTTTTATCATTTGTACAAACATCAGTCATTTTGTGGACCTAATTCGAAATAGCTCGGATTTGTTTTGGGCCAAATTCAATGAGAAGATTAGGGCAATTAGTTTGCAATAGTACATCATATCGTACATTGTTAATACAAATTTATTGTGTTAATGTGGGCATAGGTATGCTAATGCATAATTGCATACCCTTTACATTTCCTAATCCAGGTTTAGACGACTAAGAAGTTCTAAGGACATCGGATAAAATAAAAATTGCAGGACTGTTTTATTGACTGATAATCTAATAACTATTTATTAGGCAGGTATATAATATGCTGTGCATGACAGACAGTTTCCCATTATATCTTTCACCAGAACTTCCACCAGTTTTTAAACGAGATATTTGTATCATGAAAGTCGACAAAATTTGATATAAAAAAATGAATGGAAAGAGAAAGTGTGATTTGAACTAGTTTTATGCTCACTGTACTCTATAATTCTGCAGAACAGAAAACTTATTTTCGATGTCAGTAGGTAGTCATTACCACACTTATATTTAATTAACAAATTAACTAGCTATCAGTTTGCCAATTATTATGTACCTCCCAATTTCTAATATTAAAATAATGCTTACTGAATCGCCCGATTTGATTTGTTTGGAGCGGTCCTTTTTACTACAATACCACTCACTAGATAATAATATCTACAAAATTTCCTTTTTTCAATTTCAAATAAAATACAAAAGTTTTCCTTGAGACGCCTAAATAGTTTTTCTTGAAATAATGCCCGAGGATGGAAAGGTCTAAACTACATCATCAGCATCTACAGCCTGAATTTCCGATTAAAATAATACGAATGATTGTCCTACGCATAATATCTAATAAAATATGCTTTCCAATGATGCAATATAATAGTGTTTTAAGTAGGTAACATTATTATTCAGGAATAATTTTTTGTTACGTTTCAATACCATAGACATCTACTATAACCATCATCGTGTGCAACTTACAGTTACATATTATTGATAAGCATAAAGTAATCATCTTACAAAAAGTAATTAATAGAACATCAAGTAAACAAGATTGTAGACAGAGTAGACACATCAAATGAAAAAGAAGGAAAAAACAGGTTCATCACATCATATAAGGATGCAGGTCCAGTCGATTATTTACGGAACAGCAGTACAAAAGTGTAATGACCCTTTTCGTAGGCTTTTACAGTGGTTTGAACCAAGTTCCACGTAAATTTAGGCCCTCAGGGAGAGAAAAGGCGCTTTGTACTTTAGAGATTTGTTTCGTTCAATTTATCATGCAGTTATGGACAATGGTGTCAGATTTATGTATGAAAATGCGACTAGCACTACTACGTACAGTTCATACCATCGCGTAACTCAGTTATGCCTTGCACTAAATCTTTTCCGTAACAAAACTGTGAAAAGTCAGTATCTAATATCTATAGATAAATAGTACAGATATGCTGCCTACTGCTAACATACAAAACAGCTAAAACTATCGATGCTACTACTTACAAATACTAAAATTATAGGTAGCTACACGTAAGATCTATACACTTGGGCATAATATACAAATAATTCTATAGCCTGATAGTACACTATTCTAAGAATGTACATGAAAACGTGCGTCACAGTTAAAAGTTACAACATGAACTCGAATTCAGGGAACAAAAAGCAAACCCTTCTTTACATCAAAGAGAAACAAGAGACTTTTTTTTGAAAAGCACATTCATTTCTCCATTTTTCCCCTTTTTTAATTTCTCTGTTAGTAAAGTAGACGTTTTTCGAAGAATGTAGCATACTACACCTCTAACAAAATTTCGAAACAAAATAATGTTCATCAACGTAGTAATACTATGTAATGCATTACTACAAATTAGTTGTAAAAGAGTGTAGCATTGGGTTTTAAAAAGAGAAAGAAAACCTTTTATGTAGTTGGGTGCTTAGCTTTTTGGGGAAAAAAGCAACTTAAGCATGTAAGTCAAAGGACTTCAAAAGAGGTGGTCGACGGAGAAGGGACTTAGTGAAGTGCATAGGAACAGCGCACAAGGGTACTTTGATTGTTGAAAGTACGATATTTATTTCAGTGACTGCGTAATCAATTAGTTACATGAATATAAGGCAGCATATATTATTTCAAATACTTATACCTACCTAGTCACTCTTACTAAAAACAATAAAGTAAATGAGATAAAAATAATTTGTGATATGCACTATCAATTTGTTATATTCGTAATAGCTACTTGTATATTTAATTTAACACAAAAGCGAACACATTGTTTTAAAAAGTGTTCTGTCAACGAATTATTAAATTTTGCTATGTCAAATACTACTAGGCATTGTATAAATTGTATTCCATAAACTGATGTAAGAGGAATTGTATTGTTATATTGTTTGTTATATTATACATTGTTGCATACGGAGGCGGAGGGAGAGAGAGCTTTTATCTGGCTAGATAATAATAATATGGTTAGGCTTAGGTATGGATTTGACAAGGAGGACGTGATGTGTGTCGACGGAATATTACATGCATAGTAAAAGAAGCATTAATGTCGTTTGCTTGATAGTTTTACTACAAAGAGACTTGACTTTGTAACAGAGTAAGTCAGGGAGAAAGGAAAGCAACTGGCCTGACTTGGCTCGACATCATTTCACATGTAAATAAGTAAGTACACTGGAAGAATACACGTTTGGTCCATTTTAAACATTTTCCGCGTCAATAGCTAAAACATGCATTTCCTTTTTGGGAGCATTTAATCAATCAAACTATAAAGGATGTGGGAATTCGCTTCAACAAGTCAACTCGACATACTTTTAGGCACCTTTAGCCTTTTGGGAAAGTACCTACATGTTTTATGTTCTGATGTATGTAAGTGTAAGTAGTTAGTACATCGTCGTGCGACACTATAATATGTCACATGACTTTTTCACCAAAGCCAGAGCATGGATACATTCGTATATTTTATCTACTATCTGTGTGTGTAGTAGGAACTGGGTTTGTTTGCATTGGAATTAGTGATTAGCTAGTGTTTACTAAACACACATCTTTTCTGTCATCTCGATGTTGACAGTGGAGACACTATTTAATTATAGTAGTATGTAGCTTGTCCTTAGGCATACATTAAGTAATCCATCTCTATTACATATGCTTCGCTACGCATACGGTCTACGTCCTTATGCATGTGCTAAAGCTAGGTGCTACAGAATATCCAATGCACCTACAAGACACAGTAAATACTATCTAAATTACCTACATAACACAAACTACTATTTTGTTATTCTCTCATACCCACAGGCTACTAAATAGTACCTACTGCTGCTACAGATATTGACATACAAATGCCAGTGTCAACAATTCGAAAGCGACGTGAAATGTGTTTAACATCTAAATTCTATTTTCCAAACCCGCTCCCGACTTTCTCCAACCATTACCTTTTCCCTTTTACAGACTTAGCCAGCTATTATAGTAAAACCTCAACGTACACTCCACTCTATTCACTGATGTGTGACGTCATTTCATTTCTGAAGATTCTTATCTGCCTCCCGATGCACGTAATAATACTTAAAAAGAAGAGAAATGTTCCGCTAAATATGACTTAACATTTCCATTATCTGTGATTATAGATAAGAAAAGTTGGATACTTAGAAATGGGTCAGGCAAGTATAGAGCATGTGTGTGTATTAAATACATAAATAAATAGAACTGCCTAATCGTGCACTGGTTGAGAACACCCTTAAACGATTTTCAAGCTGTTGGGATGTAATATCTCTAAATAATTGATATCTAGTATACGTCTTCACTTGCTATATGCCTAGTACGTATCACATTAGAAAATTGAAAAGATTTCCAAACTACTTTCACTATTAGACTTTTTTCATGGGATAACGATACACAAAAATTACAGGACAAACTACAATGAGCCCTCTTCATCAGTCAAAAATTGGACTTGACTACTAGCCTGAGTTTTCAAAGTTTCTAATCTGTGCTCAGAACTCATACCAAGTAATATACAATTATAATGATAACGTAGCATGGGAGGGATTCCTTTGTCCTCATTATTTAACGTGAAAATAGGGCCAAGAGCGCATACAATGAAAATATTTAGATATTCATTTTCGCTACTTACTATCCACGTATAAATTGCAGCTAAATATATAACCCTGATACGAATACGTATCCGTAAACAAAATCTTTCTGAGAGTTTACAATAATAATTGAATAGATTAGGGTGCAATTATGAAACAAATTGAATTCCGAGACAAAAAATATTGCTCCATCATGAATTGCAATGACAAATTAATTATTTACGGCTAAACACGTGTATGAGTGTATGGATTGGGTATAAAAGGATTGTAAATAAATAAAGAGACATGTTAGGTATTAATTCTCAGCAGTATACCTATAATAACATATTAAACTAGTATAGTATAGCTTTCACTGGTGATAATAATATGGCAATGTGTATGTGAAATTCTAAATTAGGCGAGTACAGGCAGAGAGAGAGGGCCCAGTAGCAACCCACTTTTGAAAAGCACAACTTTGTTGGACAAGAGAAGAAGGAAGAAAGGAAAATAGGATATCTCCCGGCATGCTTCGTCATGGAACCCTTTGGCTTTGAAGGAATAATGAAAAGCGATATCAGGGAATAGTGTAGGCTGAAGCTCTGAAATGCAATACAGTCACAACGTCCCGACCACACTGGAGCTTGGAGGAGCTAACATTCTAACTCAGGGCATAACAAGCCAGCCAAAAACATTTATTTACGATATGCTACAAAGGAAGGATGAGTGTAATTCAAAAGAATTATACAATTCCTCTACCGCGGAAAAATGTATTATTGCTATTAAGTTTTTCTCGTCCATTGTAGCCTTCTTCACCTACCAAGACTACCAAGCAACTTGAATCCAATGCGTCTATAGATAGATGGATCAATGTCAACCATAACGCACAATAATATAATAGAAAGCGAGAGAGAGAGAGAGGTGTATGGCACAAATGCTACTTCAATGCAATATAATAGGCACTTATAATACATCGCTTAGGTAGTAGGCATATATCATGTTGGTAATAGCATTTCCCAATTTATAAAATGTACAACGTATGTAATGTACCTATGTCTTCATCATGAAGTAATAGATAAAATACTTACTACTATACTCACTACTACCGAAAGTGGTCTAAACATAGCCATTCTACACAAATGATAGGTAATAGAATACAGATAGTAACTTTTATTGTGTTTTTATCAGATCTCTTTGAAATGTATTTTCTGTGTACTAAAATTAGTGGTATTGCCTGCCTCGTGTAACCTCACTGAAAGGAAAGCTTTCACTATCCCTCCACATACAACAACACGGAACAAATGTAACATATTGACTGTGAATTTAGATTGATAGATTAGATTTCGCAAGGCCAAATTGTCAAATGGTAAATGATATTGTTGTTGGGACTTATGTATAATAGCATTAACCGTATTAGCCTAGAACAGAGTTTTATTACTAAGGACCTAATGTTAGTATGTCATTAGACACAATGTCAGCATTAAACCTTTACAATTGCTATACTATAGAATAGCAGTGATGGTTCTGATGATAAAATCAGTCCAGCGAATGAACTACAATAATAATTATTATTTTACAAATTATGGAAATACATACAAACTTTCTCCTGCTAATTTTCTCTTTTATTCTTAGCAAATTAACCTGAATTTCTGTGTTAATTGGCATATGTGGAATGCTGACAAAGTGACAAAAGAAATATTTTACATGGAGTCATTAATTAATTTACCAAAGAATAAAAGAGTGATAAATAACATTAGCAGAGAAATACAGTTGCATTTTATAAATGTACAGTGTTTCAATGAAAAAGGTTCTCAGGGGCTATGATAGATAATCTATTTTATGGTTTCTGATAGATAAAAGAAGAAAAATTGCATTGAATTATTAGAAATTCTCTTTAGTACTTGTAACACTTCGTCCATCTCTCATACATTTTGCTCAATGTTCACAGAAAGGTTTCTCTTTCTGTGAATTAACTTTCTCAATCCATTGCACACAACATTTTCATGAACTTTTATACTAAGTATATGTATGAATATATTGCTATATCCATAGATAGATACCTTTCACTACGCTTTTACTTCACTTCATGCCGAGCGAGGACAAAAAGAAAGGCTGTGAAAATGCCATGCAGAGCTTTCATCGAAGCGAAGTGATGCTAATATGATATGAGTAATAGTCTCAACTCACTTTCCTCTATTGTAACCATTGTACTTAGGCTTTGCTTTTTAGATTTACAACAGTAGAGACTAGAGAGAGAGTTCTATTGAACAGAATAACTGTTTTCTCATGGAATCTATTAGACAGGTGTTCCCAGCTTAAATATTCTATAAGCTAATCAATATACTGCAATGCACGGCACAGCTAGACTTCCTACAAAGCTATCCACATGTCTAGTCATTACATGAATGTGTTGTGTCTACTCTCTTCATACGCTATGCTCTTTGATTGAGAATTCACTGTTAGATATATTATTATTGTACCGATAAGACAGACAACAGCTATACCATAGGCACAAAATAATATATCGGCCACTACTTTCTCCTACAAGATACTTTTATTCAAGTTCTATTTGTAGCCTGCATAATGCAAAGCTACCTGCGTTTACCCACTACTGTGTGTGTGTTACATACTCGTATTACATTCAATTTCAATGCACTATCATTCCAAACATTTCTATGTACCATTACTCTCTTCTATACAAAACATGCTACTCATGTCGTGCACATAAACATGTTACACAAGATGAAGCATTTCATTGATGTTACCTATATTATTATTATAGTTAGTAGATACCAATCTACTACGTAGTGTGATCTAAGAACAACAGTTTGCTCTTAGCTAACATGTAACAAGCTTTCGATGGAGCACAAATTACGAAACAATAGAGCTAAACTAATCAACAATGATCATGAAGACATAGAGTTTAAATAGGGCAGGGATTGGAACAGTATTTGCTCTTACGCTTATTCTCATCTTATTTCTTATGACTTAGGTATTTCATATTATTATGATGATTTATTTCTTAGACACAGTTTCGAAATTGCAAATAATACTTTTTAAAAGTGTAGTAAATCCATTTGATAAAAACTTTATACATTGAATGACAATTAGTACTACTAGAGATAACTCAGCATAATTTAAAAAATATATTCTGCAATTATGTGTCTTAGCCTCTGTACCACAAAGGCCGGCTTACACCCCTCACTACTTATAAGAGAAAGTACGAAAGTACATTTATAAATTTAGATAAAATATACAAGGCCCCTGAACTGGACCCCATGTATTTTTTAGATTGGTTTGCGACTCGGTCAGGGCCCTATGCATTTACCAGTAGAGACAAAGTGTCTGTCCATAGTATAATTTTCGTCACCTTCATCACAGTGAAAAGACGAAATGTCATCTACAGTATGTGGAAACGTAACGCTCAGTAAGAATTTTCATCATAATAAAATATTATCATCAACGAAACATAAGACCTGTGTATTATCATTACGAAAAAATACCCATCTTGTCAATTCTTGTCCGAACCTGGAATCAATAACAAAATCATGGATCTACCAACTAGAAGTTTATAAAAGCTTTCTTCACAGTAGAGCTTCAAACATTTTATCAGTTTTCAAGGTATGCGTACGGTTTAATTTTAAAATATGTATATGCCTTAGAAGAGACGTTGACAATTGTTTTGCGACCATTAGAAAATGCTTAGGCCGTACTATTTTTAGGATGAGGAAACAACTACCTACCATAATATGTCAAAAAAAATAATAATAATTTTTCTGGTCCTGTGGCTTTCAGTTTTTTAAATATTAAAACATGAGCGATAGAGTGGGAGGATTTTTCTCCAAATGCATCATAGTTTTATTTATTGTATTTACGTATTTACGTTTTTGTTAACAAAGAAGTAGCATGTGGATGTTTGTATTACATAATATTATAGTGATATATAGGTATGTATAGGTAATATTAGAATTAGAATTATGTCTATTGAAGAATTGGTACATACACGTTACTTGCACTTACAATTACACTTGAAAACCTTGTCGAAAAATATGAGGAAAGTACTTCATGAAGTCCTTTAGTGGGCAAGCTTGGAAGAACTTATATTTGAGTCCGAAATTAGCAAAAAGGGTATGATGCCCCGCAGGTTGAGCACCTTCTCTCAGATAACACATAGCAGAGTAGAAAATTGAAGGGACACATCCAGCAACAGAAGACGGCAGCGAGGGTTCCTAGAATGGTGAATTCGGTGCGGAGATAGCCCTGTCTGCACCTGGTGCATGTATCGTAGCTGTTGTAGACTCCATAGCCCGGTCCTGTATTAGCAACCACTACTACGGCACCACCGACACCTCCAGGTGCCGTTGTTACCACTTGAGCACCAGGATACGGTTGAGGGTAACCGTATTGGCCGCCATAAGGTCTGCCGTACATTTTTCCTGTTGAAATTAATTCGGTATTCGAAATCTGAGAACCTTAAGACTTTTTACAACACTTCTTTCAGCTAGTCAGGAAACTTATTATCGACGACTGACAGTGGTCAATATAGTCTATGCTTCGGATTGAAACTGTCGTTTCTATTATAAATCATTATAATCCTCATGTCGTTTACTCAGTACTCAGTACTACACAGAAACTTGTACATTGGTTTTGGTTATTTTCTAATCGAAATGATCACCCTTCGCAACCAATCCTTACTCTAATTTCTCAGGATTTGGGATCAAAGGAAATGTGCTAGTCAGCGGAAACGTCATCAGAAAGACAATTTGAATTTTAACTTTCAATGGAAAAGTGACGTCATCTGAAGTCAAATTACGGCGACCGTTTATGTCATCTATCTATGCGATTTTAAGAGCAGCGTTCACAGATTGCTAAGTAACCTTTCCCAAGTTTTCCCACTATTATATTCCCT
>JABASI010000740.1:0-32972 GCA_019776505.1 Tomocerus nigrus
AACGGCGTCATTCTGAGGTCATCTCGCAAACGGATAAATACGTGTTTCAAATTTTGTACACACACTACTAGTACACTACTGTGCACTTAATACTCCAATGTACTATACTACTATGACACTATTAAGTCAAGCGTTACTCTGTACTACATCCATTTTGTATGGTTTATTTTAATAAGAGTTCTTTCAAATACTTAATTTTTTGGAAATATCTGCACGAACTTTATTGCTGGCTTTACTTGAAAATTGAAAATCATTATGACGCTTATACTCCCATAAAAACAATCTTAAGGAAAAAAATGTAATCATAAAATGAAATCTATAAACAAACTGAAGAGAACATTTAATTCAGATTAGCAGATTTGTATAATAAGAATTTCCACTGTGTGACATTTGATTATTAATTCGCATCACTAGGCTAGCATAGTGTCTATGTATAATATTCAGGGTACTCGCTTACGTAATCCGATATTTCGGTAGCACGTGCATCCGTTTAGTTTCATGTATTCACTGTATCCCGCAAAGGCGTAAACTTTTGCCCGAAATTTCATAAATCAGTGTGATTAATGGCAAATCATAACGGGAATGTTTTTGGCAATGGTAATTAATGTTGCTTTTCATCACTGAGGCTGAAACTTCAGAACGCCTTCTGAATAAATCGATAGCTGAAGACGATTCTTTTAAGAAGGATTTGCAGTCAGGACATGTCTACTAAATACGCAGATAGAAACTTGGCCTAAGGCTGTTTTAACAGTCAAAGTTTATGCCAAAGAAATAATCAATCAGCTGAAGCACGTAATTGTCACATGGAGGGTGAAAGTGAATTTTACCTACGACTGTTTTATAATAAAAAATGTGAAAGACAAAATGATTTACTGTGTAAGTTTCTTTGAAATATATTTTTGAGCCTATTCTTCTGCTCAATCAAACAGGAGCTTTATTTACTTATTTATTGGTGACTGAAATAATGTGAGGGAAAATATTTTGCTTGGGTTTCACGTAACTTTGCCTGGAGCTTTAAAAAAGCTATTAGGATGACACTGCATGCGATTAAATGAAAATGCGATTAGAAGAGCCAACTGCTTAGCAAAGAATATCTTTTGGATGAAATCGCTTGGTGAAAAATTGAATAAGTAGTCCTGAGAATTAATAAGTAACTAATATAACTAAGGTAACTAATTCTTTTTCGTACCATGCTAAGTTACGTTAACCCAAGTACAATTGTTGGATTCTATTCCATTTCCCTAGAATTAATTTGATATGGATTAAAATTAAAAACTGCTTTTATTATTAATGATTGGAAATATCCGTAATAACTGTATAGAATAAATTGATATTATTGTGTCAAAACAATTAAATAATTAGAAATCATAGTTGGAAGTCTATTTGATGGTCATCAACCGTCAATATTGTTTCACGTCTTCGTAATATCGTTCAGTTCAAATAAATAGACGATACCTAACTCTGAAACTGTCTCAGATTGCATTGCATTAAATAAATTCACACTTAATTTTATTTTCTTCTTTGCATATTTTTACATAATAAAAACGCTGAATTAGCTCAATTCGGTTAAAGAGTACAATAGTCATTTGTAAACACGGTAACCGCTTCTACTGATAGATGTTTATAATAAAATATAACGCGTAACTATGCTATACAGGTACATCTATAGTACTTATAATAAATAGTTATGTGATTTACAAGTTAACGAATACTCTAGTGCGAATTTCACAATTTCATCAGTGACTGTCTAATTTTCATCTGATAGGAAATTCAGCTCAATCTATTAGATTGGAAGCCGTTTCGTTCTATAGCCGACAACTGACAGCAAAAATGTCTGTGTTTGACTGAGCTAGCAAATCCGAGTGAGCACTACTACTGACATTATTGTTGCAAGTGAAAGCGCAAGCATTTGCTTACTATTTCCGATACAAGTATAGTAAGCTCACGCTCACTCCCACTCCCACATGAATTAATATTTTATTAATTAACGTCCATACAAATCCATGTAAAAACTTTATACTCTGGTTAAATTAAGTGGAATTTCCATTCGGTTGCTTTCTGCTTCCGTCATAACCGTCAGCTAAAAAAGAAATGTCTACGTTTTTATCAGATGAACGTGTCCCTGTTACGTAACTACTGACATTATTGTTGCAAGTGAAAGCGCAAGCATTTGCTTACTATTTCCGATACAAGTATAGTAAGCTCACGCTCACTCCCACATGAATTAATATTTTATTAATTAACGTCCATACAAATCCATGTAAAAACTTTTATACTTTGGTTAAATTAAGTGGAATTTTCATTCGGTTGCTTTCTGCTTCCGTCATAACCGTCAGCTAAAAAAGAAATGTCTACGTTTTTATCAGATGAACGTGTCCCTGTTACGTCCCGTCTATTTGTTTTAATCTTCGATGATGTACGATTAGTTGTACTTATCGGTTGGAATGTTTTCTCTGAAGCCTTTTCATAATACAAACTCCATTGTGCAAATTAAATTCTATTATATTCATCTGTTTTCGAAAAGATCAATTTACTTTTTCTATCTGGGAGGCCAGGGTTGCATATTGTCCGGATGAAATTTATAGTTTTATCCATACACGTTGAACAATTATGACAAAATTGCCATTGATGAAACAATGTAAAAGACTATTTCATCCTGTCAATACACAAAAATGTAGATAAAGTAAATTTTGTCCAATTAAGACCAATCTTGCCATTTTATATAGCGCAACCCTGTCGGAGACGTGGATTTGGTGGAATGAAGCAACACACGTCTCACCGTCGGACAGGTACTCATAGTCAGACACAGAAATTATAGTCGTCTCCCTTCTAGCCACAATCTAAGTACCTACTACGTCAGTTTTCTTTGTTCCCAAACAAATAAAAGGCTCTGTCTGCATAATACAAAAATGATCTAACAGCATAATGATAAATTTATCCTGGCACTTTGATAGCGTGACACCTGTGACTTTTTTTGCGTTTGACATGTGTCAGAATGCAATATTACACTGCTACTATTTCTCACAACCTGTTTCTTATGATTTTATAGATCCAAATCTCATCGAATTACAAAAGTTACTAAAGTAACATTCTTGCAGAATTTAATTAAGCTGTCTACCAGTCGACCCCGGAAATAATATGAGAGAGCTGTTTTTTAGCAGCTCATAGATTGCGTCATCTACTTTCAGGATTCATTCTGTTTACCTTAAAAGGAAGTAAACAATTCATATTTGCAAATGAATGCCTTACCTCCCGCTCATTTCGTTAATATTTCAACAGTTGCACATTGGGCAACATAAATGAAGATCCTAAACCATATGCAATTATTACTTCATCAGTTTATTGCACAAATTTAAGGAAAAACAACTGAAGGCCCCGGAAACGTTAGACAAATCATTTAATCACTAAACTTTTACAACCCAAAGGCCATAGTTTGATGATAGGAAAGTTTTAAAAGCTTAGAAAGTAAATTAGATTTGTAAAATGGCTGGGTTTGCAATGTTTCTGCTAAAGTTGCTCAAAATTTTCCAAGTAAATTTGTCAGAAACGTTGAAAATATTTTAAATATTTACCTTTAATTGTTTTACTAAAATATAAATATTTTAATTTCTTCGCGATTTTTTATAGACAACTTAATAAGTAGTTTCAATTCTTTCTTCTTTCCATGCCATTTTATTTTATGAATTCATAGTTTTCTGTCTGATTTATTGTATTTATTTTTGGACGGACGTAGCCCGGTATATTGTATTATGCCGTTGTTTGTTATGCGGGCCACCTTTCCAGTGTGTGTTCGTGGTGGCGGCTCTCGTGTCATGTCATGTTCGCTAAAGCTACAAAATCTAGTTAAGAATGAAATTCCTGTTGTTGTAAGTAAGAAAATGTTTTCCACCTGGTGGCAATTTCCAGTTTGTGTGGGATGGAGTAGCATGGCTGGACAACTGTTCCATTCCGTCAGAAATTGGAGTAACCGTTGAGGGATAAATCTCCTTTCTCCTTTCTCCCAGATGGGAGAAAGGAGAAAGGAGACATGGAGAAAAACTTTTTCCTTTTGCATGGATTCACGGATGAGTTGAGATGCTGGCTGGCTAAATAATATCAGTGCATACGACATGGGCTAATTATGTTCTCTTATTTTTTATCCTTGCTAATCTTATTCGCCTGAATTGGTATCCAGTGGAAGTCTGTCATTGGCTTGTTAGTCTAATGCAAGTGTCACTCCATTTACGCTCTCTTGTCCCGTTTTCCTGATGATGATGGCGAAAATGTCTACATGCAGTTAATAATGTGTCTTTGCAATGAAATCATTTTAATTAGTTGGCTAATTTGCAGAGCATTTAGGCAATGGGATGTAGAGACAGTAAATGAAAATGAGATGATAAAAGGTTCCCGAGGGACTGGAGTAAAGGATTGTGTCACGCAAAACAGAGATTGAAAGGCAGGAGAACTGAGCGGATTTCTTTTGAAACTCCGTTCTCTGTTTAGAGCCAAACTTAGTTAGTTAGTTGGCAGGGCCTTTTTTTCTTTTCTTCCTTTCATCTTGGGACAAAACCCCGGAATTCACTACACATTGATAGAAAGTCGGAAGGGCAACAAAAGTTCGCAATGCGTAATTCCCTTGTATAAATTGAATTCTATGTGACATCATGAAATGACTCTTTCGTAGTACATAATGAAAGTGAATGGAGGAATAAAGTGCGCCCCCAATATCAGCCTAACCTTCCTTTTCAATGAAAACGTCTAAATAAATGGGCTTTAGTTAAAAGAGAGAAAAATGCGGGTTGATCTTGACTGTCAATCAGTGGGCGGCGGACTCGTACCAAGGTTCTATATTCCCCTGATGAAATTTAAAAAAACATTTCACCCATCCACATTGGACAATTTGGACGAAATGGACATGGACGAAACCATGGAAAGAAGGACTATTTCAGCCGGAAAATACATAAATTTAAGGTGGATGAAACGAATTTTATCCATTTAGGACCATCCCTTTCATTCTATCCATCGCGAACTTGGTTTGTAGTACACTGTCCGGATCCACCGAAAACAGACCCCGAAAGGTATAATTTCAAACGATCCAACAGGCACAAGTGGAATGTAGCCGACGTCTAAGGCACATCATTTTACAGTTTGCCTGGTATTCATAAAAAGTAACACCGTTATTACCGGGCAAGAAAGTATGATACCTAGTTAATATTTAGCCGTCTTATCCGGTAACGGGATGCGGATATTCATTGAATAACAACCGAATTTTCGAATATTCTGGAATAAGTGCAATATACTCAAGCTGATTTAAAATATTTATGGCTAACTGAATAAATAATGATTATTTGGGTACTTTCGGGTTGGGTTTATTGCCCTTACTCCATAATTTCAGGTAGAATATCCGACAATTGGGTTATTAATCAATGAATATCCGAATCCTGTAACACGCTAAGACCGCTAAATATTAACCAGGTATCTTACTTTCTTACCTGGGTAATAACGGTGTTACCTTTTCTGAATACTAGGCAAACTGTATGTGATGTGCCTTAGAGGTCAGCTACATTCCACTTGCGGCTGTTGGGTCGTTTGTAATTAGACCTTACCCGTTGTATAATATTGTCCGGATGAAACTAAAATTTTATTATTGTAATCAATCCACATTGGGAAATCTGGACAAAATGGATATGGATGAAACCACGTTAAGGACTATTCATTCCCCAATATACAAATTGACGGTGGATATAAGCAATTTCATCCAATTAAGACCATCCCCTTGAATTTATCCATCGCAAACCCTGGCTAATACACTCAATGTCGTCATAGGATAGGAAATTGGTCTACCTACTTGCTCATTCTTTTTTGCTAGGGTACTTTGTCAGCAGCCTACCACTTTCTCCTGTACTTTCTTCTTTCCATGATATTAATTCCGGAAAAATCTGAAAGTAGGAAAAATCCAGCTCTATGCAGTCATTTAAATATCTAATTTGAGAGTAATCCCGCTGATGTGACCTGTCTTTCATTCCACAAACTCTGCCAGCCAGCACTTACACGCGGCATAAATACATGCACCACTACTCATTCCAGTAATTAGATTTCCGCTTTCCTGATTCCACTTCACTCAGAACTCTAGTAGTCTTGTTATCCATCCCGTTTCTAATTGTCTCAGTAGGGACATGTATGTACACTCTCCAACACTACACATCCACAACAGGCAACTCTCTACTCCACAACAAAATCCACCCTGACATTTAATAATAATAAACTACTCAAAAAATATCTACATTTATGCACTTTTATTTTCCATTCACAATCCTGACTCCCGTTTCTCCTTTCCGTCTCTATCCATTGTATGCCCTTATTCTTCCTCCCCGTTTTCTTTCTTCTTCACTTTCTCCATATCAATTACAAACTATAGTTTTTTTATGTAACTGTCGTGGGCAACTCTAGTTTAGCTTGTGGGTCACGCGTCTTCAAACTGTAACATGGCCTCAACAGCAGATTTTCTTTTGTAAATCATCCGACATTTACAGTCAAATTTGCAATACTTTGACCTTCCTGGACAACTGCGTCCGCGTTGAGTGGAGTGATGCAAGTATAATGCCCGCCATTTCTTTGCAGCGTGTTCACTTCATCTTGCTTCGCCGAATAGATAATGCCAAAGTATTACAAAGGAAGCTTCAAGATTCAAAATTCACTTTTTGTCGACTGGAGACAAAAATTTGGATTTTGTCTCCATTGAATTGCAAATTGCATTGCTAGTACAGAATAGTGACAGCAGGCAAATCTTCATTTATTTGCCTCCAGTATAAAAAAACTGAAATTTTAATTAAAAGCATTGGGAATAGTCGCCGCCCCCAACAATTCCATTGTAACATACAGCTGCTTTGATAAATAGTGATTTGAAAAAATCGCCATCGCATGAAATAAAAAGAAAATGTTAAAATTGAAAGGAATTTATGAAACGTAGCCAACATTTCTGTGTTTATTTTAAAAATTTATGAAAGCTTAAATGAAAGTAAAGGGAATTGCATTTCCTTTGTTTTGTGCTAAATATCTGAATGAAATGAAACTGAAAGTGATAATAATATAGTAATAATAACCTGCTAATACTTAACTAAGGATTTGCATCAGTCTGACGCCTTTGTCAATTGGTACTTTTGTTAATTTATTATACAGAGGGATAAATGAGTCAGGAATAGCAACAATAGAATAATTTGCACATTATAATTATAAGAAGTGCCAAGTGCGTCTGAAAGTGGCTT
This sequence comes from Tomocerus nigrus, assembly GCA_019776505.1. Classification (NCBI taxonomy): domain Eukaryota; kingdom Metazoa; phylum Arthropoda; class Collembola; order Entomobryomorpha; family Tomoceridae; genus Tomocerus; species Tomocerus nigrus. The sequence goes on from JABASI010000740.1 coordinate 7,245, forward strand.
GCCTTTGATTTATACACAAATATGCTAATTGAAAATTTTAGTCGGCAGATACAAATATATAGAGTTGGGCAAGGGCGTAGCCAGGAAATTCATCTGGGGAAGGCTTCACTTTTTCATCACTTTTAATCAACCCTAATTCGCACGCAGCACGAAAAATTTTGCGATTTTTAATCAAAATTGAGATAAAATTAACACAATCTGCGCGAAGGGCTGACAATTTTTCGTATTTTTCGCTTATTTTTATAAAAATTTCCCCTTTTTCCCGGAATTTGCAGGGGGGGGGGGTGGGCTTGAGCCCCCAAGCGCCCCCCTGGATACGCCCATGGAGTTGGGTGAAGGTCATCCATAATATATCCAAGTTTTCTGCATTAATAAGACGGAGATAGTTGATGCGAGAGCTGAATCTGAATTAGTGAAGAAGACTTGGACTTGACACTGAAGGAGACTGATGTGAATTATCTAGCGTGCTTTGACTTGCAAAGGATGCGACTGCCTATTATCCTACTTTTTGGCCTCACCATTGCACTGTCGACTCGAAATTCCTTAGTCTTCCCTTTTCGTATAATCTTTCTCTGATAGATAAGATAACGGGAGTGTAGCTGTGGCTAAGTAAAGTATAATATAAATAAGGCGAAGCCTGCAGCTATGTTCAATGTGTGTGAGTGTCCTTTATCGGCGCCCTTAAGTATGTACGTAGAGGAAGTTGAGTGTTTTGCTTAGACGCCCAAGTGCCTACTTCAAATTTTTCTCCTCTCCAGATATTAGAAGGAGAGGCGAGGCATTATGAATAAAACGTTTCGAGTCCCCTCACAGACATTTCTGTAGAAATTAAGCCGCCGCCCGCCACCGCCTCTGCATCTTCTTCTTACTTACTTAGATAGGATGGAGCTGCAAAGTGTCCTAGTTAAACATAAAGCTCTAACTTTTACAAAATTGCATTTTTTAGTGAACAATAAATTTCCAAATCTTTTCAGACTAAAATTCCCGATTGTTTCGGAAAAACATTTTCTTCCTCCTTTCTAAGTCGAAACAGCAAAATTGAACTTTACGAATTGGAACATTTTCGATACTTAACAATATTTTTGACTGGCTATAGTAATATGCCCTGATTGACTCAAAACTATTCAAGTTATGCTTGAAGATGTGAGATAGGGAAACCAATGTATGTATTAGCTAACAAATTGCCCCCTTAAAATGGACTGCAGGAATTTAATAATGTAGTAACCTGAAAAGACCTACAAAATATTTGCAATAATATGTGAGATACTGCGCGTTGGAGTGACCCCCACGCGGCCATTTCGCGCAGGACCTCGCAAATCTTTGCGCCGCCACAGTGTATGCCTCAGGCTAATGTCGCCGATTTACAAAATTTTAATATCATTTATACCGTAAATATATTATATCAGTGTTTGTTACACGTTAATATAGTGTCACTTTAAACTTTTCCAGAATTTAAGGCATAACACCAAAGATAATTTACTGGGTCCATACTGTGCACTAACGTTGATCCTGTGATGAGAGAAATAACTGAAATTAGGTGCCCGATTTTCACTATCATACTTTACAACTCCACAATTTTTATCATGTGACGTTGACAGTGCAATTGTCAATTATTTCGTACATAAAAGTGTGGGGCTGACGTCAATCTTTTTGATCCGCGTCCACAGAGTTGTTATATTTTAATAAAAGTTTCAGGAGGAGTAAGCCACATAACCAGTTCAAGCTCAGCTCTGTCTATAAGTTTTTAGAGTGCGGATTTGGTTTCATCCATATGCAAAAAGGTACTTTCCTGTAACAATGCTTTTTACAGACATAATGTCTGTATTATGTCATTATATTTATATGTAATGTGATAATGTGGACACTACGAACGGGTAGATAGATACTTTTAATTAACTTTGTAAACGGTGTACACAGGTGGTGTGTATATATCTACAGGCATTTCTGTTACGTCCAATTAGTTACACACACCCACTCACTGTGTAATTAACTTTATATTATGTTACTTATTATAATTATCTGTAAAATTAATAATATGCACGACAAGATGCTTCTTCTTACGTTTGACCGTATCTGATTTTAGCATTAACATAGAGGTGGGAGTATTGTAATTAATAGTTATTGTATATTACGGTTTTACGCTCCATACGATGGATTCCACAGATAGGTAGTAACATTGTAATTCATTTTTATCCACATCCAGTACAAAAGTAACCACATCCAGTACAACATCGTCGCCCGCTCATCTCACAGTAAAATATTCCCGCTTCAGAATACTGTGTGCCCATAATAAATGTAGATACGTTGATACGTATACTATAGTAGTATATATTTTCCTTTAATGCTGTATTTGTATTCCCTGTTTATTATAATATGCAAATTGTTATATTGAAATTATAATCGCAAGTCCTTTTCGTATTTCGGTGAATTTTGATTTTAAGTGTTTATCTGTGCATTGCCATGTTGTTTTTCCCACTTTTCTTTTACAGGGTACATTCCTACTAACTAAATTCTATCAATTATAGTGTAACAACATATTACTACTATAAGAGTGAGGCAAGGAGATTGTTGGATTTTCGCACGTGTGCCCACCTCGATGGACTACTACAAATATTTCTACTAGATACTATTCCGCTCTGTATAACATGCAATGTCAATATTTGTCTCTCTGTCTACCTTTCACATTCTTCAATGGTTAAATATAGATTTTTCTATAGAAATTTTCCGCTTCCTATTTGCAGCGAGTTGATTTTATTCATTTGATAAATGTAGCAACCTACCTAGCTCTACATCCACACAAGTAGGTATATACATGTGCCTTGTTGTTGAGAATTGCTGTAAATTGTATTAGGTAATGAAATTAGGCTCCATTATCTGTGTGGCGTGTGGAAGGAGCGCTAAAATTTGGCGGCTAATAAAATGCAGAGAAAGTGGGAGAATATGGAGAAGAAAGTCAGAAAGTTTGTGGGAATGAGATTAGGAAAGGTTGGCATTTGGAAAAGCAATTACTTACTTGCCTCAGTGCCATGCCATCGACACATGCTAATCAAGATTGCGAATAAAGGAGCACAGGTGGTGAATATTATCATCTGGTGGATATGTGAAGTGGGGGGTCGGGGTGGGGGAGGAGTTTGGCCATATTCAAGAACAACCTCATCCCAACTCCAATCTCCTTCACATCTACATAAATACACAGGTAGTAAGTACGTGTCGAATCCCTTATCTCGCTATTGACACAGGAGTGCAATGTGTGACGCCCTGCCTCCCTGCACTTATACTCAATGAGTCCAAAAACCTTTGAATCTGCTCCACGTACTCACATGGAAATCACAACTACTGACTTCCTTCAATTTAATAGTCTGCATATCTCCAGGAATCCTAAAACCCATAATGTTATCCTTTAATGGGAATCTGAGAATCTCGTTTGCTTTCTGAGCAATGGAATTGAATCCTAAGATAATGCACCTCACTGCCTCACACAAACTCACACAAATGACTGTCGACGAGAACGAAATGCTTGGCAATCTACGTAAAACCCTCCGCGAAGAAAATCTGAGTGAGCATCGCTGGAAATTCTAGATAACAGCTTTACGATTCCTAGAGATACTCGTGTCATATATGAGCGGTATATATATACATATACATTATATATGTATGTTTATTATGTATATATGCGTTAATATGTTAGTTAGCGTGTACTTATAGTTATTTTCTACGTTACATGTAGTTAATACATGGATTCAATGCACTATAGGACGCTACAGATTGGGAATAACTATAGTAATGGCTAACCACACATCATTAAATGAAACGGAGCCGGATTGGATTGAACTGAGCTGAACTGGGACTCTCTCCTTCCCAGAATTCATAGCTTTTTACACGGGGTTTCCCATTTTCTATTCCTGATATATGCAAGCTCACTAGTTGGGCCATATATTTTATTAGTTCGGATAACGGTAAATAGTTGGCTGTAACAGGATTTCGGCACATTCGTATCGGATCACTGCACATTGGGGATATTTAGAGGGCCGCTGTTTAATTGCGTAATCAGAGCCGAGTAGTATTTATTCTGTCCAAGGACACATCTTCTTCTACATTATTTTATTCCTCATTAGAACAGCAACTGCTCGAGCATCACTATCCAGTGATCTATGTAAAAGTTTCTTAGCTTGAAATGTCACTAATAAAATATAATCATGAAATATTAAAACAATTAATTATTCAGCAAAATCTATTAGCAAAAACTTTCGTTTTCAAAGAATGGAATTAAGGTTGGTGGGATTCCCACTCTACCAGATACCAAATCACTGGATCGGTAATGGATGAAAATCTGTCAAGTTGATTGACGTGGACAAATAAAAGGAGGCTCACAAAATTATAAAAATTTTCAAAATTTTTATCTGAAACGCTGCCAGATGTTTTCTTTGCAAAAAAAGCCTTTATATGCTTTGAGTCGTAAAAAAAAGGTGCGACACGTTGTTTTGCCTTTTAGATGAAAATTTAGAAAATGTTCGAGCCTTGTGGAGCTCCTGGATAGCTTATCTGTCCATGTCAATTACCTTTTCCCATTTTCATCCATTACAGATCCAGTTACTTTGGTATCTGGTGGAGTGGGAAAACACAGCTGGACCAAGTCACACCAACCTTAAAGAAGGAGCATTGTAATAAGTATTTAGTACGACTTGCTCTGCTTTCAAAAATTCGTTCGTAAGACCTGTGTGTCTGAATTAGAGTGTACTGCAAATTGGGAATAGATAAAAAAAATCTTTTGGCATGGATAGACAGACAGGCAGAGAGAGGGGGGATGGAGTTGATATCCAGCTGGAGTATTTTGGAGAAAGGCGACGAATTTATTTCTCGGCTGAGCAGAATGAAGATCTAAGTGTGGGAAGCAGAAGGAGTACAAGTTTTAAGTATATGGAAGTGAGTTGGTCTTCCGCTGGATTTGTAATTCGTAGGTGGAAGGTGGAGAGCTGGAGATTCCAGATGGAGAGAAGAGTCGTCAGAGGCAGAAGCGATTTATTCCTCAATTCCGGCTCCTCCGCGTCTCTTCCTCGAAATCCTCTGGCCATTGTCTCTTGTGCTGCGTGCAGTTGTGTTGTGTGTCACCGAACTTGTTGATTAGTTGGTTGACTAATTATCTAGCTCACTCACTCACTCGCCTATATTTACCAATTATTAGTTCCTGACGTCGTGTGACTACTCTCGGCACACTAGCAATTAGTGGCAAATGCTTGAGTGACATGACATGACGGGGTGCACTTAAATTGACAAACTCCGCCTGCCTCCTACTCAGCCCATTTCTGAAGGCGATTCAAGGCAGAAGAGAAGAGCCACGTAATTAGCACCCAACTCTGATTTCACTGAATTGAACGGAGCGGAATGCTTTCCACATAAATTGACAACCCACTCGTCCAACCAAATCCTATTAACTCCCTACTAAATATTATCTCAGGGCTGATGAACCAGAGCCTATAGAATATGGTCAGGGTGACCATTTTCACTCAAATCACTTCTTTTAACTCGTTAACAATGGATACCTACCAGAGCAATCTCATTAATGCCCAATTCTCTAGCCAATCACCTAATTCTGCATATTCATGATTACTAGACTGAAAATTGTCAACATTACCAGGGTTGTGCTCTATGAAATCAAGGGGTTGGTCTTAATTGGACAAAATTCGTTTTATCCACATTCAATTTCTATATTGACCGGATGAAATAGTATTTTACATGGTTTTGTCCAAATTATCCAATGTGGATTGATAAATAATTTTAATTTCATCCGGACAATATACAACACTGCTTATTACACAAATATCTCTAAGTAGCACATGGAAATCACTAAAACTACTAAAACGTATTTTTGCCTAAAACGTCTTCCTTGCGATTAGCCCATAGCTCTGAACATGATCATTTTCTGACGATAGTAATCAAATCTTGGAGAGTCGTTTCTCTTTAAATTATCTCTTTTAGTGTATTTAATCAAAACAGTACATTTGTAGAAAACAATTAAATCGACTTGTTAAAATTGGTCACCCTGAAAATTAGAGTGAACGAAGCAATTAGTCAACTAGCAATCTAGTCATGCTTGTGCAATTAATACAGACTCAACATAATATTTACCAACTGCTAAATAAATACCTAGTTACTTTACTACACTGCCATTTGTGTCCAACATAACCTTCTCATCTACTAATGTTCGTATATAGCTATCCCTTCCAGCTCTTTCATTCAGCGATAATAAAATAATGCATGCATATCTACACAAGTAATGGCACACGTCACTCTGCTCCATTTCCAACTTAATCTGCATTGAAAAATGTAACATGTGTCTTTGTGTCACTGCTTAAGGAATAAATTATGTGTAGTTTTAAGGGGAGGCTGGTATGCTAACGGAGTATTGATATTTGCTATATGGAGCGTTGTTGTATCCACTGCTTTAGATTGCTGAACATTAAATCATCTTGAGTGCGTTGTTGATGAATTTGCACTTCGTCTTCCTGCAAAATTTAGCGCGTCAATTATCGCGAATTTTTGCATGTAAATCGTAAAATCCTGATACCTATCATTTGAAATAATGTACGGAGTTTAAAACAATGCCAAAAAAGCTGGGGCAAATCTCGAACTATGATGACCCTGCATTTTTGGATTTCTATATCTTAAACATGAAAAGAATTAAATACATTTTTGCAGTGCATTTTGCCCATCTCCACACAATCCTAAATTTTAGGCTCCAAATTGAAATTTTGAAAATCAGCCGATCGTAATTGCTTTGCTAGAAAAATAAGTGTAGACTCCTTTTAGTCAACCTCGTGACTCTACGTTATACCGTTTGGCTGGAATCAGGAATTTCCCAAGTGCCATCCCCCCTTAATGTGTCACTCTTCTCGTTGATCAGAGTCTGGTGATGTGCTGGCTCTTGTTGGTAAATATTATGTGTGGGAATAAGATTATACCTATAATAGCAAGTGTTCCGTGCATCTGTCGTATTGTTTTGTTGACTTTGTCTGATGTTCATCTTGTGTAATCTTGTCGTTATCCCCAAACAGAGTCAAACACCCGAATCCCAATGTCCTATATACTAATCTCAGTCAATATAAATGCGATAAGCAGAGTCAACTGATGTTTATGCAGAATTTAATGTAAATATTTGCCACTTTCACCATTGCACCACAACAATGGCAGATTATTACTAGAGATCAACATGTACTAACTATGCATTAATAGTGCTATTAAAATTAAAAACTTAATATATGCATAAAATGTCCTGTAGCATAATATTACGTTAATGTATGCACATAATTCTTGTACGATTATACATTATCACTTTTCCAGGTGTGGCTCATAGCGACAGCGACATAAGTTAAGTTTTTAATTATTCCAAATGACTAAATGTAAATCTCGGTTCCTTTTGAAGATATTTTATCGATGGCAGTTATGTGTAGTATGCCAAATATGCCGCTCCATGTAACTCAATGACAGAAATGTAGCAATTGTAGCTAAAACGTGTTTGTGGCAACGTGTGGCGGGTGAAAGTTGATGGCGAGAGTTGTGAGTTGAGGTGTAGTGTAATTGTGGCCAGATGCAGGTGTGTGATATTTTGGGGAAGGCTAGAGGATTTTTATTTGCGGTGGAGCATGAAAAGTGAGAGCCTTGCCAAAGTACAAGAGAGAGAGAGAGAGAGAGAGAAAGAGAGGAGAAAGGAGAGAGAAAGTCGGAGAGAGTCACCGCAGCATATGGCAGATGAGATGTGATGTGCTCGCAGGCTGTCAGCCACTTAGGGGCTCCAGCCGGCTCTATCCGGCCCCACTCCATGCATCAGCTGTCTATTTAATTAGCTGCACGGCGGAAAGCCCACAAGTGTCCTCACGCTCTCCTACTCACACCTACAGCGACTACTATAAGAAGGTACGCACATGCCTACCCACTCGAGTTATCCCACAGCCCCTGCACGTGCTCTATGCTAACCAACTACCATTGAGTATTATCTTACTGTTTTAGGTTAGGTTACCTATTTACATTAATTGTGTTGGAATCTATGACACCGGAATGGTGTTGCAGTCATCGTCAAATTTTGAGGTGATACTAAACTGAGCTAAAAGTACTTCATAAATCATAAGACATGTTTTTTCAGAAATATACTTTTTTTTTGAAAATGCGCCGTTTTGAAGTTATCGCGTGCTAAAATTTTGGCGGAGACCGTTTGGCAGGAACAAAATATCTCCGAAGTTAATCATCCGACTCGAGTCCAATTTGGTAGAAATGTTGAAAACAACATTTTAGAGGTCATAATTTCAAAAAACCGGCCAAAATTTTTCAAAATAAATTTTTTTTTGAAAATTTTCAAAATATGCCCTAACAAAGTAAAGTAAAGAAAAACGTCATATCTCCGAAATTAAGCATGCGATTCGAGTCAAACTCGCTAGAAATGTGGTAAATAATGTTTCCTAGGTCTTACATTCAAAAACCAAACAGTTTTTTCAAAATTTTGGAGGAAAAACTTGGAAAACTTTTGGTTACATATGTTAACAAGTTAGAATATAGCACGGGCAGGTGCTGCATGGTAACTTACGTTGCACACAACACTCGAGCACTGTCACACATCAACTTTCCTCACTCTGCTTAACAATTTTGGAGGCTGTTCTCACAGTCCACCTCCCCCTGACGTTATAAAGTCTCCTAAATTTCTGAGTGAGGGTTAAACGACAGTGCTGACATGCTGACATGTCCTGTGCTGACATGGCAACCACTGATTTCTTTCCCTCCTTCTGCTCAGGCAGACACAATTATATTACATCCTACAACACTCGCTCAAAAATGTCACTACCCACTTATGTGTGAGAGATAGGTAGGTTGTAGGTGGCACAGGTGAGCTAATCGGGCTTGGAAATTGAGACGCTGGAATAAATTAATAATATGTCTGTCTTAAGACACACGAACATAAATAGCTACAGCGTTTTATTGGGCAATAAATAAGGAGCTCGTACGAAAAGAGTGAAATAAATGTTAATGGATGTCGTAGATGATTGTTTGGGAATGCTAAATAAATGTCAAAAAGTAAATGCTGGCAACCTGTTCCTGATAAGAGATGACGTATTAAGTGCTGGATGATGTTGCTTGTGATTTGTGTGGTGAGTAGTGGCGGGGCTGGCATGGTACATTTCTCTTTTATTCATTGAAAACGGTTGATTTGGTGAGATTGGGATGTGATTTGTGGATTGGCTACAGTGTGCGTGGTTGGTTGTTGGTGGCTTTGACTTTGCTATCTCATTCTTCTGCTCCTTCATAGACAATTAGGAAATAGGGCAAGGTGGGATGTGGGATGATGGGAAGCGGGATGAATGAAAAGCCCTTTTTCCATCCTGTTCTTTGATATGATTTGAAATTGGTGGCCAGAATAATATTATAGTTAAGTACTTATGTGTCGATAGATAAATAGATGTGGACTGTGTGTAGGGGGAGAGTGTTTGGTTTTGTTGGTTGGTGGATGTTGGATTTAGCGGCTTTGCCGCATCAATTCACTTGCTGGCACTCCTCTTCGTCTGTATAGCGTCTAGCTTGGTTTATTATGGTGCCCCTGCCATCATTGCCACTATGACTGGGCTCTTTTGGCTTTTGTAGAGAAATGAAAGTGGATTGCGCGTATGGTTACATGATGTAAGCCGTATGGCCTGATCCCACATCCCCGCATATCCCGCTTCCCGCATCCCGCCTCGCTTCACATAAAAACTCAGTCATCGTAATTTGATGTTGGATGAAATGAAAAGATGATGGCCTAATGTGCGGAATAATCTAATGCTTTCTCCTCCCCTTCTCATCTCGCTCGCTCAGTCGCTCGCTCCCTTGCTGGCTGTCAGTAGTCAGTACAGATACATGAGCACTTTCACCACGTGAGCATCAAAAAATAAGAGAAAGCCAGCAATTGACTAGAATAGTACAGAGAGATTATACAGATATATTCTTATTAAATATACTCCTTCGTACATATACACATCTAGTAATTCTAGTTCGCACTATGCACTCTATACAAATAGGCATACACATTGTAAATAATACACAGGGTTAGTGTTCGAATGCTCTTAGCACTCTCTTAATAATCTACATCCTTACGTAGTAGCTACTTACAACACAACAACAACGCATCTTCTTTCTGCTACTAGAAGGGGGACAGACAGAGCTACGTCATATATACACGTCCCCTCTCTTTCTCTCTCTCTCTTTTTGGTTAAGCAAGTGAAGTCGACAGAGAATGAGAGAGAAGTGTCATGTGAAGTGAACTGAAAATTGCAGTGCATTCCCAACGTTTCATCCTTTGGCAGTAAGTGAAAAGGGATGTTGCTAAATTTGTATAATATTTTCTATGAAAGTGGCCTGTGCCTTTCTCCTCCATCCAACTCATCTCAGAAGAAAGGAAGGCGAGTAGTCAAACAAAAACTCTAATGCAGGATTTATTTAACAAGGAATATATTGTGTCAAATCAAATCAGAGCATGTAAGAACTATGTACTACTATGTAGGTATGTAAGTATGTACACTAAAAATAAAAGTAACATTTTACTTAGGTATTCATAATATCTGTACACTTAAATTATAGACTAGCAGTAGACTAGAGTTTAATTTAACCAGAGCAATAACCATCAAATCTATATAGTTATATCTATGATAATAAATAGTAGCTATAGCTATAGCTATAGCTACCATTTCTTGCTAAAAGCTACAGCTACACATTAGTACATGCGTCAAATACATAAATTCAACTCTCTTTTTTATTACACTTAGTCCCGTTTAGGTAGGTACGTATGTCAGTATGCTGCAAAGTGTCATTCTATCATCTATCACTCCTCAAAAAGCTGCAATTGATTTTTAAACGTGCAATTTAGCTGTTTTCTTTTGTGCTGTGCTGTGTGTGTGTGTGTTCTCAGAGTCAGTCTGCTCTCTAAATTCATTTTCATGCCTTTTAATAATTCTCTAGGCAAAATCTTCTTAAATAGGTTGATAATAGGCCAGAGACATGCACAGAGAGAGATTATATTATCGTAAATACACTAGAGATACTTAATTTATTATAATCTTATTTCTTTCTCCCTCAGTCTGAATCGCTAAAAGCTGACTGTTATTCTTGTTCTTCTTCTTCTTCCTGTACGCATGCAGTTAAGTGCATATTATATTATGGCTGATATAATATAACGGCTGACTGACTCCCTCCCTCTCCCTCTCCCGCAATGAATCAAACTGTTTCTCTTCTTAATGTGCGTGGGTGGGTGCTCCAGATGAATGTAGAGCAATCTTGTAATCCTGTCCCAGCTTTCTCTCTCTCTCTATTTTCCTCCCTTCTTTTTTTACAGAGAGAGAGAGAGAGATGTGTGAGAGAGTGAAAGTTGGCAAAAGAGTGAGAGTGAAAGGTAGAGGAATGAGAGCAGATGTCTATCTCTCTTTCTCTCTCTACTGCAATAATATCTCTGCCACTCACAGCTAACAGCTAGCCTAATGGAATGTCTTAGCAATGTGACAATTGTGTGACATGACAGTCTGTGTTAATCTGTGAGGATGTATCTACTAGTGAATCTGATCCAATTCAACGCAATTTCCATAATCCACGTCCTTTGCAGTTTGTGTGTGTGTGTACAGATAACATCTAAGTATAATAGATTAGAATATCTAAGTAAGGACAACTACAATAGTGACATACTTAAGTAAGTAGACATAATAAGCTTATAGTAATAGTAATACTTCTATTTATAGTAATTACAAGTGCATAAGACGAGAGAACGGGAAAATAAACTACACTAGTAAACTTAGCTAACGAATTAATTAATTAACTATAGTAAGTATAGATATAGTTTAATTCATTAGCTAGTATTTAGGGTGGTAGCTATAATGTTTAAGTTGAATAGGGAGGTTAGGTATTTGGCTTAAGGGTCGGTAGTGGGTAGTGGGTAGTATGGCTACAGTGGGTACAGTGGTTGACGGGTTGATGGGTACACGTAAAATCTTCAATTGACATTGTAGACAGACAGAGAGAGTGAAATTGTAGGTGGAGCTGGCTTTTAGGGCTGTGACAGTTGGTTGCTTGCAGAATTAGCGCTTAACTGGGACGTTCATCCCCATTTTTGAAAAATGCCCATTCTTTGACACTGACAATTGGTACCCCAGAGGTTACACCGACAGGCTCCCGAACTGCAACAGTCATCTGGTCGATGGTCACAGCGTCCGCCTCGGCGAATGCATGAGCGTCTGTAAAGATAAATCACAGAAGAGCGTCTAAAAAGAAAATTAGAATTGTACAACAATGAGACGCCCTTTCCTACAACTACCGACCGCCACGTCGCAAAACTCCCAGCAGCGGCTAACGTCTCTCCCACCATTTTTTTTAATTAAAAAAATTATTACCACTCTTCTCCTTTATTTTCAATCTCTCATGCATCACATCATTCATAATAGCATTGTTGAGTACACAAATACAGGGAGCCAACTAATGGATGGACCAGGATTTATTAAATATCTATCTGCATTTATTAGGTGCCTATGTCGTAGTCTAACAGAGCCATCATCCGTTCTAACCAGGCAATTTTCAACAGACAGCTGATATGAAAGACAATATTAAACTTACGTACTTGTTAGGGACTTGCATAGCCTAAACCAATACCAAATTTAACAAATTCTAACAAAATGCTATTTCCTGACTCTTATTGAATTTGCCCGGATAAGGGATTCGAAACCGACGTTTTGGCACCGAGCCTGGCTTTTTATCAACAAAATAATCATGTATTTGCCATAGAAATGTTTCCATGTAATACAGGGGACACTTTCGTTCATTAAATAATATTCGTTATCATATTAATATTCTCAAGTTACTATAATAATTTTTGACAGTGCATTGCACGGTTAGGGAAATTGCGCTGTTGAACTGATTGCTCTGTTAGACTACCACGTATAAATATTGAAATAATTGTCGTGGAAGAGTGCCGTGGGCGATGAGAACCGCTTTGAAAATAATATGTCCAGTGTATGGGTTAGAAGATAGGGAAGTACCTACCTGTATGAATGTTTTCTAGAATTCTTAGAAGAAGGAATGCGACAAGCAAGTCCAGTTGAAAATAAAGTGCGGGTAGGAGTATAAGTTTATAGTTTGTAGAAAAACAAGTGAGACTCTGCAGGATATTGGACATGAGAGTCGAAGAGAGAGAGTTTATAGGACATTCATTGCCTTGTCAGATAAGCGAACTGGATGGAATTGATTAATCGCCTTCTACGTATCGGTCACCTGAATGTCACGTCATTTCAGTTCAGGCTGTTTACTTGTCGGACTAAATGCGATTGCCGAGCTACAGAGGCTCTTCCTGTCCCAGTTCACAGAGAGCCATGCACATGTAATAATATTATTCGTCGGGGGGAATCTAAGGTGACGTATACTTAGGAGATATAAGTGCTCAGCCGGCTTACGTCTAATATACTTGAACAAGGCCTTTTCTTTTAAAATAAACTTTTTCAACTAGACTCTAATCTAATTATAAGTACGCCAACGTGAAAAGGAAGGATATAAGAGAGCATTACAAAGGGCAATCTAGCAAATCTATTAACTATATCGAGCAACTAATACTATGACTCTCAGCCAGGGTTGCGACCAATCAAATCAAGGGGCTGCCTTTAATTGGACAAAATTGCTTTTATCCATCTATTCATTTTTTTATTTACTGGGTGAAATTGTAGCTTACGTGCATTTATCCATGTACAGATGCCTAGCCATTTTGTCCGAGTTTTCCAATTTGGAGTGATAAAATTTTTAATTTCATCCGGACAATATACAACAGGGATTGCGGTGGATAAAATCAAGTTGGTCTAGATTATGCAAAATTGGTTTTATCCATTCATTCCGTATATTGACCGGCTGAAATAGTAGTTTACATGATTTCATCCATAGCCATTTTTCCCAAATTGGGCAATATGGATGGATGAAATAATAAAATGGTCTTAAATGGAGAAAATTGATTTTATGCACATTGATTTTGTATATTGGCTGGATGAAAGTGTAGTTTACATTGTTTCATCCATAGCCATTTTGTTCAAATTATTTATCCGATGTGGATAGAAAAAAAAAGAAATTTTAATTTCGTCCTGACGATACAGTACCCTGGCAGTAAGTCTAAGTGGCTGCTATAGAGAGTGAATGCAATGTCTGTCTGTGAGTAGCGAGCCAACTGTTTTCGTTTTTTTTGCTTTGGAGAAAGTTTGAGAGGCGAAGAAGAGGTTATAGTAAGAACTCGGGTGAGCTACGTAGGCGAAGTCGATCGTTTATTTATTTATTACTTATGGCCATTGCCTCATTTCTATTTCTGTTGGAAAGAGTCGAGGCTGAAAAGCCACTTTTCTTTGATGGTGAAATGGAGCTTTGTCAGATATCTGCTTTTTCCTTGCTCAATCCCCGTCATGTTTACAAGAGTTGCTTTTGAATTATCCCTCAGATTTATCAACAGACATTGGAATTCCCGTTTTGTAAAAGATGGGATGGCTACAATATACAAGCTTGGCTGGCTTTTCCCTCTCTCTCTCTCCTTGCATTACATTATGTAAATAGGTTTAAAGATCCTAAATAATTCTGAGAATGTTCCATGCCATCAGGAGAAAAACAGAAGGCTACCATCTCCTTTCTCTCAACTTTTAAAGTGCTTTCTCTGACAATAATCGTAGTATTTATGTTGATGCTACAGGCACTCCTGCCCTGCCACCAAAATCCCAGACTCTTAATCCTTCTATAAATAGGAGGAAGGGAAAAACAAAAGTCCTCTTCTGTCTATCATGTCAGTCTTAATCAACTTTCTTGGTTTATCCGAACTTTTCCCAGTCGAGGGAACATTCAAGTCCTAACAGGACTTTCTTCCTAAGTAACTGAGCATAAAGCAGCATGGGAAGTCTAATTGTCACTTTATGAGCAGAGCCCATGGAGCTAGCTTAGTGCAACAAACTACACAACAACACTAAACTGTTGCAATTACACGGACTACTGTTACTAGCTAGGCATCTACACAATATCAGCTAATGCCGAATGGCCCCTCCTGTCTCATCCGACATCCAACCCTATACATTATTATTAATCGTTCAATGCATGCATGCATGTAGCTACCTATTACTACGTACTTCTGTTCTACTTATACACATTCCTCCTGCAGACTTTTTAAATCCCGCTAGCAGCTAGCTATTTCTAATAGAAAATGTTTGTCCTTGTTCCTGGCTTTAACTCTAAGCATCATTCAACACGCCATCATTAATAATGGACAAGTAAGAATAGCAGCAGTAAATTCATACCCGCGGCTCCGGCTTCTATTCACAGAAAACATTTCCACGGATATTATAGCTTTTCTATTCCTATATATGAATCTAATAAACGCACATATTTTTTTACAATGTATTTGTAGTAGCTGTGTGTATTTTCTCTCTCTCTCCCTCTCTCTCTCAAGAGAACAATGTTTCAGAAAATATGCACGTATATTTGTCAGGACGCAGGATGGATGAGCTGAACTCTGAACTTAAAGTGGCGCTACTATACTACTGTGGTTATTGGACTTTGGATTAAATGGATAACCTTTCTACGAGTCCAAAGTCAACGAAACATGACTGGAATACTAATAGTGTCAGTAATAGAGGCTTACTTGTTTAGCCCTTGGATTATTCTATCCACATTCAAATCTCCTCTCTGATCACCCGACACTTCCGAAGGGCTGTCCACTGGAAACTCTGAAATAGAAAACCAAAAACAGACAACTCAGGACACAAGTATATAATAATAGAGAGCACACTCCTCCATCTGTCTTCCCATACAAATCACTCTTGGCACATACTCCTCTCTTTTTATTATCGACCTTTACATTCAAATGACGCTCAAATCAATAAAATGCAACATAAGTCCATACATTAATAGTTTATCATACTGTCCCATAAACCCTCCTATCCCATCGCGCACCATAATCTCACCCGGAATTTAAAATGAAATATCTCCTCGTTAAAATGACATTAAAACAAGTTAGCACCTAATAGTTTATTGTAAAGAACATGAAATAAAAAGGAAAGGGGATAAATTTCGCCGTATATTAGTAATAATAGTGTTAGCTATTTATAGTACAGGGTCCACCCAAAAGAAGTTCACAAACAACTTTCTCCATCTAAATTTCATATTTATAACTTTTCATAGTACACCCAATTGTTTTTTCAAACCCTTTTAAAGCACTAGGCTTTCACCACTTTCACTTTCTATCCACTTTTCTAGGAAAGGTGAAAGTGGTAAAAGTTTACATTGCTTTGAAGGCGTGAAAAATAAATTTGGTGCACTAATTACCACAAAAATATGGCACGAAATTTACATGGTGAAAGTCGAATGTACTTGTCTATACGTAATACTTATAGTATTTTACTTTCTTTTGGAGGACCAAGAATTCTACTAAAGAAAGCTAGATTAATTTACGTCATCAATTTCCTACTCTCAAAGTATAAAAATTGGGTGGATTCAGACTGATGAACTAAAAACAAACGTCTATATAATTGTAAGGGGGGAGGGTAGTTTGAGAAATGATTTAGCAGTTGTCAGAAGGTGAGTGAGAAGTAGGCAAGTGTCATGCATTGAGAAAAACAAGTAAAATAGAAACAGGAGGTGGAATTTGCGGGTTTGCATGTGTGAGTCGTGAGGAATGGCGTGCAGGGCAAGGATCTGCTCAAGTTTTCTTTAATTTAATTTCGTTGCATTGTAGTGAGGAGTAAAGAAGGTTAGTGGGGCGGGGTAGGAAGGCTAAGCCTCTGTAGGCTGCTTAAGAAAGCCTCGTGAAAAAGTTAAGGATGAGAAAGGAGAGAGAGAGAGGTGATGGATGGTTGTGAAAGGAGTGAAAGGCAGGAGAGAAAGTAGACGGAGTGGAGATTTAAGAGTCTTAAACTCCTCCACCCACAGGTCCTCAGCCTCTTGTCTCACTAACAATGAGGAGCAGATGTGGATGGACAATGAGACTGAGGATGAGTTCATATCCTTCTCCTTTATCACCGCACACATAAATAGCCATTGTGCCAAAGACTCTGTTGCATTTCTGAAGACGGACAGACTTAAGGCCCGGAGAAAATTAATGGACTTGAGTTGCAGAGAAAGGCAGGATGGAGGCGAGGGAGAAATTGGCCTCTGGCTTAGTTCAACTTTCTCCGTTTCATTTACGGCAACGGATTTAGAAGAAATCAAGGGGTTGGTTAAAATTGGACAAAAATGGTTTTATCCACCTTAATTTTGTATTTTTAGGAGATGAAAAAACATTTTAAATGTTTTCAGTCAAATTTTGTCTAAATTGTTCAATGTGCATGAATAAATGAAGTTTTAATTTCATCCGGACAATACACAACCCTGGTTTCATTACATTAGCGTGAATTAGGTCCCTTCCGTCCGTTCCAACTTGCAATCCCATCCCATTCCTAAGTTCCCTTTCCCTAAGATTGTCACGCCTTCTATTATCGTCTCATGTTTCCCGATCCAGAGAGCAGGCTTACCGCTTACTGCTTACTTACCTAACTGCAAACGAGCGGAATGAAAAAATGATCTCAATCCGAAATCCGATATCAATCGTTAAGATTTTTCGGAAGCAACGAAGCAACTGGCCACGCTCCGCTCACTGTCCCTCGCGACATAAGTGAGAGAGCATAATAGCAGAGTTTCTAAATCCCTCGGCTCCACATCATATTCACTCCTTACATACGCAAAGGATTTATTATGGCTCTTTATAAACATTTTATTGGGCTCCCGACGACGCCTGCACTAGACTTAGCCTTAGAACAAACAGCTGGTGTGTCTTACGATGCCCCGATGACTCCAGGCACCACTCACACGCACAGACACATACACGACACACTCTCTCCTGCCATTTCATCCACTTAGAGCAGATTTACTATTTTTAATGATATGGAGCGGAGTGTTCAAATTCCACCTCTCGTTGCTACGGCTGGACTTGTCCATTAAAAAAAGATAACTAATTGCCCTACGCTCATTCAATCACGTCCTCTTCTTGTTCGCGCGACATAAATACACAGCCAATACACGTTGACGACGTCAGTGAAAAAACGACGATACTAAAAAACGAGAGGATTTATGAGTTGATGGATATTCATAAGGACAAGATCGTGCTAAAGGTTCTCTATCTTTTCCGACTAACTCAACAGTGTGTAAAATGAAGGAGAGATTTCTTTCTTTGTAGACATAGAAATGGGAGCTAATCTTATTATCTGGAGCAAATCCCTTCAGCCTCCTGAATTTTAAAGGATGGAGAAAGAATAATTCCCAGCCCTTCTCTTCAATTTCAATATCAATTCACTTCCCTTTCGATTTTCCTTTCATTAAATTCTAATTCAAGGAAATAATATTATAGCTAGCTAGTAGCTAAGAACTATTCAAATCAAACTACTATATAAGCCTTTCTAAATTGAGTAACTCACTCAGTCGCCGCTCTTTAATCCTTTTGCTGTTCTTCAGTTTTTTGTTCGTAACATTATTTCCGTTGTGCAATAAACTTTGTCGTAAACGGCGAGAAGCATAACTACCATTGCCGCCTATACTATGCTATCCTATATAATATAGCACTTATATTATTATTATTGATAAATAAACGGAGGTAAATTCCTGCTCGCCTTTATACTTTACCGTCGAGTCGACTGAGTGACGCAAGAAAGACGTAGCTTTTTGAGCCTTTTGAATGACAGTTAATTGCGACATAGGCATATCTCCCGTAAAACTTGTCGCCTATTATTATTACTATTATGATTATTGCAGTCCTGTTCGACAGCCAATCAGACGACGCTTTTAAATTATAGTACTGTAATTTAGTTAAATGAATGGAAATGAAACAAACAGTAATTTCCGAATTACTTTAGAAAATGATAAACTCCGAAACTGTTTTTGCCCTTTACTTACATTTTGGCAAATAAAGAAAGTTCATGCAAGTCCTCTTATCCAATCCTACTTACTACTGTGTGTGTGTGGAAAATTCCTGGGATTTTCACATTCAGACTCAAGACTCAACTGGGAAATCTCACAATGCCCAATAGGCAACGTAAGATAATAATAAAATAGCGTGAACGGCGCATAATATTATCAACTTGTGGTAGATCATAATATTATGAAGTAGGAGAAAGTAGTAGTGGAAGAATTTCTGTATGTGCTTCTGACGATTTACATGTAATCCTATGCTTCCAACACTTCTCTTTAGAAACCCAATTCCATTTCTGTGCGAATGCTAATTAATTGATGTTTGCAGAGACCTTATCAAGTTGCTCATTACGATTCAAATGAGATTCCGCGTTTCAAATTAGAAGGCAATATTCGTTGTTTAATTTAGTGCGTAACTCTACAATTCTCACTCACTCTCCAACAACCAACCCACCAACCAACAGCAACTTAGACCAAAACAGAAACGACGACATTTATTATTTAAATTACATATTCCCAGCCAAATACATTTCCCACTAATTGCAATAGACATAATGCAATGCCAAAAACTCAAATCAACTACTATAACAAAAAACGACTGTCGTAGAGTCACCGCTGGAAGTCTAGCAAATAATTCTTCGCCTAAATCGCGTAGGTTGATCAAACTCTGTATGCACAATGAGCTAGCTCTTTTCTTCCACGGACTGAGTACTACTACGAACTACCAACCAACTAACAATGTACCTGTACATAGTATACATCTATTTTAAGACCTCTAATTCAGCCATCTATTATTACAGACTGTTCTTATCAATTATTTCCCATTTTTAGAAGTGAAAGGGCACGCGGACAATGCAACTCTACTTTTCATCATTTTACCATTACTACTATTACGTCTAGCGTCTACTTTTAACAATACCCTACCATAATAACACATGCCCCATCAAACTTTCCAGAAAACCAGTTTTCCAAACAAAAGAAAAGTTGAAACTATTACTGCTCTTCAGAAAATGTGAGGACAAATATTTTCAATTATCTCAACAGAATGCTATTAGCTTGTTAGACTACATAAAATAGTAGGTACCTAAAAAATATCATACTAGATCTGTACAGATTTATAGAAAGCATTACAATAAATCATTCCGAGATATAGGACATTTAATATATGAAATAACTCTTGAAAAATGCAAATTAAAAATTATATGTATACATTTTTTTTGTAAAAAATCATACACTGAATTAAATTTATATTAACTCTCAATAATTAAATGTTAGGTAATAAACAATATGATGGATGGTGATTAAAAAATTTTCATTCTACAAAAGGAATTTTTTTATTTATTAAAAAGAAGTATGAATGGAGGATGGATGGATGGGTGCCCAGATACAAATGAATAAGATTGAACAATGTAAAGAGGAATGTTTAGGTCGAGATTCTATTTGATAAAGAATATTTGAAAAGTGTGTATTACCTTCTGCGGTATAACCATCCAAGAAATACGGGGGGACAGCAATGACAGCTGCAACGTTTACAAGAACCAGGAGCGCCAAGAGTGACGCCAACGTGGAGTTCATTTTATTGAAGGATTCTCCGTCAACCTACAGAACAGAACTGAGTAATGGCACGGCGGAAAGCACGGGACATGACAAGGCAACATAATAAATAACACAATAATTCAATTTCACATTAGATTTGGCACATACAATTGCTTATACATATTGCATAATGCCCGCTATTCATTCTGCCCCTAAAACAATGAGCCCCAAGCAAAGCATTTCTAGTGAAGAGACATGTTTGTGGCACGCTTTATTGCTCGTCGCCAGGGTTGCTGCGCTCCACCAAATCAAACCGTTGGGATAAAATCTGGCCAAAGTGGTTTTATCCACCAGGTGGATAGTGCATGGATAAAATTCAGTAATAATAATGTGCAAAATTCCCACTGGCACACTCAACCCATTACGTAAATTATAAAAAAAGAGACTAAAAATTAGACCCTTAAGTATTTAAACTACCTATCAACTGCAAATAAACTACACATCTTGTAGTTTCAGTGATTTCTCACTCTACGACGAAACAATTAACAAAGATTAACGTTTATTACGAATTTGAAACAAAAAATTGGTGCACCATTGTACCATGTAATATTGACATAAGAGTAATGATAATATATTTCGAAATTTATAATGATTGCCAAATACTTTTCAGTGAAAAGAATTTGTTATAAATAAATTCGTATGCTTTAAAACGGACGGTCACTCAAAATTTAGTGAAAATAAAATTACAAAATTTACAAATGACAGAACCAATTCAAAAAAAATTCCTGCGAATTAAATAAATATATCTGCGAATTAAATTTTCGAAGTAAATCTGATAACTACTTCAATAATTGTATTTAGTACCTATATAGTACCTGTAATATTTCATCCACCTTAATTTTGTCCAGTTTTACCCACGTAAATGAATGAAATTAAAAAAAAAGTATTAGATCCAGACAATGTAGAACCCTGCTCGTGGGTGGGTGGCTCTTGTAATTCAGCTAGATAGCTGGCTAGACATATATAACTAAATGACGAGCTCAAACTACAGCTCAACTTCCTCCACTCACTTCACATTGTAAGTTACGTGAGTTATTGAAGGTAGAAATGGCTCTCCTTGACATGCCTCCCTCACAACAGTCGCAATTGCCCATGCCATGCCTCCATCCTACAATTTAATGATAAATTTTACATTTAACCAAGTTGCCTATCGCCAAAATGTAATTCTCTCCGCTTGATATACAAAAGGCGAGTGTTGGGCCATTAATTATGTAGGAGGCTAGAAGAAAGCTTTAATTCAACGCGCACGGTTTACTCATAGTTCGACTATCAAACTGACAAGACAAAACAAGTGCTAATGCCACACCGATAGCTTACACAACGGAATTTATCGGGAACAATTGAATTTTTAAATATTTACACATTGTGCCTTCCTTTCAAAGTGAAGCAGAAATTATTTATCTCCGTGTGCTACGTCATCATTAGCATTCATGACATTGATGAGAGTAGTAGTGGTAGCCACAAGGAAATAGAGCGTGACACATAGATGAGCGAGAAATTCACATTTCAATAATTAAAAAAAGCGCTAAATATTTATCAACGTTCCCACGAAATCCCTTATTAAACTTTCACCAAGCCATAAAACATTTAATGAATGAAATTAAGACTACTACCTATAAATCATGTTTTCCAGGATTGAGTATCTTTTTTTCTCAATTTACAGCAGCCAGTGCCGTAGCAAATGTGATGGCATTTATTAAATTAATATTTCATTAAAAAAAGTCATAAATGTTATCAAGGTTCCCATGACATCTCTTATTAAACTTTCACCAAGTCATAAAACGTTTACTAATGAATGGAATTAAGACTACTTGATTGTGTTTTCCAGGATTGATCGTAAAATATTTTTTGCAATTTACAGCAACCGGTTTCGATAGCATATAGTCATAAAACGTTTACTAATGAATGGAATTAAGACTACTTGATTGTGTTTTCCAGGATTGATCGTAAAATATTTTTTGCAATTTACAGCAACCGGTTTCGTAGCATATGTGATGGCATTTATTAAATTCGCATTTCAATAATTAAAAGTAAGTATCAATGAATATTTATCAATAAGGTTCCTACGAAATCTGTTAAAAAGCTTTCACCAACTCATAAAAACATTTAATGAATGAAATTGCGGTTAGATTGAGTTTTTCAGGAAGGAAGATGTAAAACTAAATTTTCTGAATTTACAGCAGCAAGTGTTTATTGGATGTGTAATGCATGGAGGCTGTGATGATGATATAGACACAGGAATAAGGTTAGAAGTTTCTAGTGTGACACAAAAGAGTCATGTCCCCCCACCCACTTCTCTCAATATATATAGCCATAATATGTAGTGTAGTGTATCGAGTAAATTGAGTTAGGAGTGTGGCGTAAAAGAAAGTTGAGGGGCGGGGCTGGGCTGGATGCTAATAGCTGAGAACTATTTCTGTAATGTACATATAGTTAAGTAAGTAGAATTGTGTATTCTGAAATGAGGGCTGAGAGGGGAATAATAATGAGGAGTGGGATCTCTCACTACTTCACACCAACAAGGAACACCACTTTCTTGACGGCTGTTCAGAGCGGGGACTTTCTCTTTGCTGGACCACTGCTCTGGCTTTCACCACTTTCCCTCGATTTTAATTAAACTTTGGAACGTGGCTTTGTCTCTCGCCCGATACTAAGTAAGTAGTCCTGAGTTGAGACGTGAGAGAGAGAAAGTTGTGCACAGAGAAAGTAATACTTTCTCCTATTTAAGATGTAACTGTGAGTGAGTGAGTGAGTGGGTGAGTGAGTTGTTGAGTGAGATGCTCTCTCGGCAAGTAGCGACTGACTGTACTAGAAAGGAGTAAAAGTAGTTGCTAAAGTAAATAGGGCGAGATAAGCGACTGTTGATGCCTCTTTCTTTCCAGTGATCCAGAGACAGAAGAATTGAACAAGAATGGGACTTATGTTCCTGCCTCTTGCCCTTCGGCTTCAGTTATCCGAAATAAAAAGTAGCGACTGACTGTACTAGAAAGGAGTAAAAGTAGTTGCTAAAGTAAATAGGGCGAGATAAGCGACTGTTGATGCCTTTCTTTCAAATGATCCAGAGACAGAAGAATTGAACAAGAATGGGACTTATGCTCCTGCCTCTTGCCCTTCGGCTTCAGTTATCCGAAATAATGTTCAGTCAGCCAGTGAGCCATGTGCACCACAAAAATCTCTTCAACGCACTCGACTATCAGTCAGTGGGTGAGTGAAAGGACTATCCCCATCCTCTAAAATCTTATTTATGTCATTCTGCCCAGAGATATGCAAATTCTAAATGCAGATGATCAAGTTTAGAGAGAGCGGGGAGTATTTGTATGCGAGAGATAGGGAGGGAGAGTGTGACGTCTCATGCAAGCACTCAACTAAGCAACTCTATGAATTGATTGCAAGATCCTTTTCCCTCTTTTCTCTTTCATCTTCTCTTGTCTCTTTCTGTTCTCTTTGGAGGAGGNCATGCAAGCACTCAACTAAGCAACTCTATGAATTGATTGCAAGATCCTTTTCCCTCTTTTCTCTTTCATCTTCTCTTGTCTCTTTCTGTTCTCTTTGGAGGAGGCTGAGAGAGAGAGAGACAGAGAGAGGACACAGTCCCTAACCATATTATCTATCACTATATACACTTACTGCTCTAGATAAATACTTAGGTACCTACGTTCTTTTGCATCCCATTGCGACCTGTCTAAAATCTATTGCTATAGAGTTTCTCTCAATCCACACGGCTGTTGTGAGCAGTAGCTGCATGTCCTCAACTTTCAAGTGTCCACACTAAAAGAGGACTAGAGGGACTTGATTATTTATTATCGTCCTTATGATCCGAGCAAATACAAAGATTGCCGATGCATGCATCGAGAAAGGTAAGCAAGTTAAAGGTCAGAGAATCTAATCCCATTTAGTTTAAATCTATTCCTTGCTCGTGAATGTGCCGTGACTGAGTTATTTTTGAGCCGAAAGGGAATATTCTTGACTTAGCTTAGCAAAAGGATGGATTAGATTATCCCAGTTATCTCATTCTACGATTAGAATGCACAGAGGTCCAGATATAAGGTCACCCTGTGAGTAAATCGGCTAAAGAGGGAATCTAATCCAGGGTTGCAATGGATTATGGTGGCGGAAATCAAGTGTCTTAATCGGACAAAATTCCTTCTATCCCATTTCAATTTCTATATTGTCTGGATGAAATAGTTATTGCTTTATCCACAGCCATTTTGTCCATATTGTCCAATGTGGATGGATAAAAGGATTTTGATTTGATCCGGACAATATAGAACCCTGATTTAATCTAAATATATGCTGGAGATGAAGAGCGGGGAATTGGTGGCTAGGACACATCTCTTTCGACATAGAGAGACGTATGTAGTCACATATTCTGCTCAATATGTCACGAGTGACGGGGGGAGTCAAGAAAAACATTGATTCAAATGACTACATACATAGCAAGTATCGGATACTATTATGCCTTTGTCTTACAAGTCTGAGGGAGTAAAAAAAAGGGCGAGAAAGAAAGTAGAGATGAAGATAAATGGCAGATGCCTACGATATGCTGACTTACACTCAGTCCACGTCTGAGAGGAGCAATTGCTTTCATTCCAAGTGAAAGTGTGTCCTTCCGACTTGTCCTCCACTTTCTCCTCCCTCACTATACAAAGGGAAACTACTAGAGTCTCATGCAATCACCATTGAGAAACCATTCTACGATACGATGACGATGTATACGAGGACAAAATTCCTCCTATCTCCTCCCAGCCACTTCAAAATATAAAACTGCCAATGTCACTTTCCCCTCAACGTCGCCAGAACTTAGTCTCCGGAAATTTCTCATCTAATTATCAGAAATGAAAATGAATTGTTGGATGAAAATCACGGGAATTGGGACTGTTGGTCTTTCCATTCATCCTTTCTGGCTCTCTCTCTCTCTCTTTCCAATGGCCTACATGCATCAACTGTATAAACAGTCTGCATATTTACCTACATCTATTATGCACCAGACTATTTATCCTTTGCTCAACTGCCATGCCGAAGACACTTTTATAGAGAATAACAGCTCTAGCCGCAAAACTTTCCCAGATAACCCATTCCTTATCAGGCAAACACTCCGCACACACTAAAACTTATCTTTTCTCCTTGCCCGCCTCTAATATTCCCTAATGCACGTAGTTTAGTTGAGTATTTGTTAGTGTTAGTGCC
>JABASI010000741.1:0-32958 GCA_019776505.1 Tomocerus nigrus
CAATTCAATTCCCCCCATACACCTATTACTGTGTGTTATACAGCGACTTATTATATAGTAACCGGAAACAAAACGGAGAAATATATTTGACACAAAAAAGGATCTGTGGGAAAATATCCGCATCAAATGCTCTACTAAATATTTTCAAATAAATGAAATTACAAAGTAACAGCATCTAAGTAATACAAAAGTATTTAAGTTGATTTTTAATGAAAGTGTGCCGAGTTAAGAGCAGGAGGCCTTAATTCCATTCGTTATAAAAACACCATGCAGTGAACTTAAAAGTCTACTTTCATTTGCTCTCAATTACAGTCAGTATAATGGGTAGTTTGTAAAGGATATCAAGTTATCAAGTAGTAATTCACCAAGTGTCAAGTATGGCTAACCTAACAATCAGGGATAATAGGGAAAAGTGCATGAAGATAAGAGAATGAAGGGTTTTGAGTCTAGCCCAAAAGAGCCGCTTCCATTTAATATTTTAGTTTTGATAATTTCATTGGCACTTTGCGCACATGCAGGGTCAATAACTAATGTATAATGCACAAGTCCTGATCTAGCATCACTTCCCCTTCCTTTACTCAATTACATAGAGGCAGGCAGTCGACAATCGTATGGAAATTGAGAACAAGCTGTTCTCAACTGAAAAAGAACAGAAAGAAGCACACAAACCATTTTATAGCATTACAACAATTTGTTGTTGAAAGTATAAAAGTGAGTGCAACACTTACACATATGCATATAGCTTTTTAGAATTGTGTTTTCGATTGTAATTTACTTATTTATATGTAGATAGGTAGTAACCCGAATATAAACATCATCATCAAATTTACAGAGTGTACAGACAGATTTTATGATTTGTGTGACTTGAACAAAAAGTAAATGTTACATATAGAAATATATCTTCACTATTTCCGTCTCACACTCGAAACTTTAAGCATTGCATGTCTACATGACCTAGGCATACAGTGCAACGTAATACCCGAATAAATAAATGGAATTACAGATACATAGCATAGTAAATAGTGTTGGCTTTATCATACTAATTGTAAGTATCATATATGGAGCAAAAGCTTTAGAACTGCAGGCGTAGCAGTCAAACTCAATTATTAGTATCTGACAAAGGGCTGCTATGATGTAAATGGATCACTCTAAGAGCGTAACACCATCGTGCACACTTAAACATGCGGCTCCCTTGCAGGGAAAGGGCAGAAAATGAAAATGAAAAAGAGATAAAGGATTTCCTTGCCCATGCAACAGAATAGATTAGTCTAAAGTCCGAGTGCATTCAGAAGAGATGAATTAAACGCAAGATTTTTCATTATTCAACGGCAAGTTCCTCTCTTATCAACTCATTAGATCACATTAAGGCCGAGTGTGAGTGTTAAAAGAGTTGCATTCACTCTAAGCTGAATTATGATCATTTCTTCTCTAATTCATTCCCCTGCATTTGTCATTTATTTGTATCTGTGCATTTCATCCATTTGTTATTCAAGTTGAAAGGTCGGACGTCGGACTCGGCTGGGAGGGAAAACCGGTAGCTATTTACTATAGGAGCATTATGAGTATGAGGTTGCTGAGCGCAACTATAAACTGAATGTGCTATACTGTTATGAACGCATTGGCATTGCATAGCAACCCCTTTGCTTCCCTCATTTCCAAAAACGGACTACCTACCTACATCTCTTTGTCTGGCTCTGTGTTGTGGCGCTCCATTATTAAACCTCCTCGCACATTTGTTTAGATTTCCAACAGGGATTCCAATTCAAATAAGCAATAGCATGGAAAGGTAAATGGAGAGGGAATTTTCTTGTTGGGAGTCGGAACATGTTGGTTGCTAAGTCTGTGTCTGAAGCGTGCTACTGCTATTACTGCACTTATTATATAGTACATACATTGATACATATAGGTACATAGAATATGTATACATACCTAGGTACACCTACTAAAAACGAACAACAAAACAAGCCACGGAGTTTTAATATTCATGTAGTAAAATATTTTATGACAGGGCTAGCATCTACATGTAAAACTACTCTTCAATTTACAAACAACAGAAAATCTGTGCTGTGGCTACAAGTATATGTATACTGATATGCATGTGTATGTATGTATGTGTGGACTAGTGCATAGTGTGGGATGGCTAAGAGGAGCGAGCGAGATGCAGAACATAATGAAGCTCTTCATTCCATTTCAACAGATTATATATCTTGGCCTATATCAACATAGGAGAGCTTCATATGTGACTAAAGTTCAATAGTTGCTCAAATGTGTTTTTATACAGGAGATAGTGGCCATATCCGAAAATTCAATTCAGAATTGCGGATGAGAATGGGCTCAATTCTACTTTCTACTAGTTCCGGCTCATTGTTCATATAAACTTTTCTGTGGCTACTGTTTTGGCTTGGCTTACTTAAATTCAACAGAGTCGATGTAATGTATATATGTGTAGATAATAGATAGAGATAGGAATATGAGAACGGGGCCTATAATAATAACCAAGGGAACGAAGCAAGGCGAGAGAGAGTATATGAACAACTGTTTTTCAGTGTGGATGTCCTGGATATTCTGTGCGAGAGTACTTAATCAATAGACATAGTGAAAAACCTTGGTTTATGAATTATGACCTTTATTTGACTGTATTCTCGGGGAACATGGTGGGAAATTGATAGCTCTGTCAAGACTTTCTCTATTTTGGTTGAACATGTTTTTCTAGATGTGACTATCTATTGCCACAAAGCCGCCCGCATTACATAGATACTTACTATTCGACACTTTCCTCATTTCTTTCTACAATAATGCATATCGGTTTATCATTTATAGCACTTGTACCCACTACACACATACCTACTACAAGTAAGTAAGTAGCAGTGGTAGTAGTAGTAGGAGGGTACGAAGAGGACTGTGTTGCTTTCTCCCGCCTAGACACACTGCTACCACTACGACGACTACTTTCTTTCTTTCTATGTATCGTCTAAGAAAGGAAGGAGGAATAGTACTTTGGGGGGCAAAGGCGTAGTGAGAGTCTTGCTGTGAAATTGAAATGCTTCTTGAGACGTTTAGCTAAACTGTCACTGAAAGGAAGATGATACGTAAGCCTAGATCTCTCTCTCTCTCTCTCTCTATTGCACTGCACTACAACAATAATAGGAGGAAAGAGAGAATCCGTAATACAAAGTGCTTTAGTTACAGCCATGCAAACTTATATATCCGTAATAGCTATGTATGGACAGACGTAAATATAAAGCATTCCATGTTACTTACTAACAATACGCTAGTGCTACAAATGTGGGTTATCCCTCGCACTCTAAATGGCAGTCACGTAATGTTTCCTTCTGCAGAATACTTATTACGTATGTACAAGGTTGTAACTGTTGTAAGTAAGTAGGCCCAATTCAAATCGCTCGTCTCGTCTCCTGCTCTCTCTCTCTCATGTCTCAAGTCGGAACAAAACGTAAAGTATAGAGCAGCTCCTCGATAGAATATTATAATGGTGCCATGCCACGTCTGCCCGATTCTACCAGCCAATTTTATTCTACTGTATAGCCCAGTCAGATAGAGATAGAGCCTTTCCAACAGCGACAGAACTTGCTCATCCGTTTACATTAGTAGTTACTGAATGTAGAAAATGCTATTTACATCTTTCTAAACTAAGCTGTACGAGAGTGGGACAACAAAAAGAAACCCAATCCCAAACGATCTACTACATCTACCTAAAAGAATAGGACGACATATTATTCTCATTTGACATTTTCTATGAGAACTCTGCCTATAGCAACTATCCTATCCATTACTTCATTTTTTTTGCATTTCTATCATCCAACCACTCAACAGAAATCCAAATGTAAAATATTATAATATATTTCATTATTTTACAGATAGTACTTTTGTTTTTAAAGGATGAGAAGAGAAATGGAAATTGTCAGCATTGCTATTCAAGATGACATGCAAAATTCAATAGATTCACTTTGAATCAGCTCAATCTTTCTATTGAAAGGAAATTATTGATAGAAAGAATGTGAGAAAAAAAAGAAATGTTGATTTATGGATGCATTATGCAGATATATAGAAATACGGGTTTTTAGACATGGCATGTGATGTGCCCTCCATCCATTCAAACTTAATAGCTTGACTCTCTCATGAGCAACTTGTCAATGATATTTACAACAAACCACTTTGTAGTAACAGGTTAATAAAATATCATTTGAATTTCTACTAAGTAAAGCTAGACTCATGTTCCTAACTTTGTCAGAGGGTATAGTAGATAACAAAATGATGATAGTACAGGACTTTTACATATTCCTTCCTACTTAAATAAAATGTGTGAACAGAGTGTGTCTATGGCGGCTTACATTAGTAGTCAGAAACTCAATCGGAGTAAAGTAAGTACCTACTTTTGTTTTCTATTGTATGGATATTGAGGCAGAGGAGAAATCATGATGAACATCTTTGTACAAGTCGGAAAAGAGACTTTTTGTTCTGTTCCACATGCAAGTAGGTTGCATGCCTAGCAGTTCCATGCAGACAACTATAGCTACCTAAATACTATATTACTATAGTGACAGAGAAAGAGAGAGAGAGAGAGGGATATTTATTAGGAGCGGGGACTAAGACTTGGTCGGAGTGTAGAAATACAGTTGGGAATGCAGTGAGTGACTCAATTCCCGTTAGTCCATTAAAAATGCAAGTGTGACGATACGACACGATAAACTCCATTCGCCAAATGAATACTTAATTTCCCGACTGAGAGCCCTGTCAAGCCGAACAGAGCCTATCTGTCTCTTAGTTCTCACTTCCCACTATGAACATCAGATCACTATCAGCCACATCGACAAAACGAATAGTGTGCATCCTTAAAATATATCCACTGACTGAACTCGTCTCCACCAACCAACCAACCACCGACAACCCGTTCAATGCAAATGGATTTCTACGGCATTTCAAATTTCTCGACTTCACCGTTGAATTTCATTTCCCTCATCAGCAAAGTACCTCGCTCATCCTCTTAACTACCTATACATCTATAGATACCCTTCATTCATATAATATTTTCATATACACTAACTACTTAGGCTATATGGCTACAAATATATTAGATACACTTAATCGTCAGACTACAACAACTCATTTAATATATAGGGAGCTCTTATTATTCTGACTTGGGCTAATGACAAATGATTCCACTCTGTTTACAACAATACCAGGATTATCAATCTACACATATTTATTATTGAACAGACTACTGTAAATTGCCTCATATTAAAATTCATCGCTACATAATATGCGGCTTTAGTTTTAACGCGACTTCCAACCGGAAATCTACCCACCACCAAGTCATTGAAACTGATAAAACCATTTATTAATATATCACAATCATTTCCGGGCACATAGGTATATCTTATAAAGAAGTAAAAGAGTGAATTCTACTGTTACATTTACCTAGACTATAAATTCCATTCTTGAAGTCAATATAAAGTAAGCAGTTTGGATTTGTAGCTGACAAAAGAATAGTAGATTCTTTCAAAATGGGATTCAATCAGCTCGTTACATAAGTTCGTTATCTTGATACCTAGACAGATTCTCAAAAGTATTCCCACAATATTAAATTAGAAACTTTGAAGAGATCACTGAATTGCATTTCTTCGCGGATGATAAAGAATTATATTAAATGAAGTAGATTCTCCATAATTGTTTCACTTTCTGCTAAGAAAAACCGGCTCTTTGTGAAAAGCTAATAATCTTACAAGGTTAGAAAATTTATATACATATGTAGAAGTGTACTGAATACGCTCGTGTGCTCATATGATTTGATATATTTGACTTTTCGTACTAAAAAAAATTAAACATCTATGTTACATATGGGTAATTTGTTGCAGCCATCCCTATAAATTTTTGCATATGCAAAATTGAGTGCAAAGATTAATGTACTACAAATAAAAGTAACTGGAAAACAAAGTGTGTGCGCAGTGGTTTTATCAATAAACTAAATACGGGATCGTCACAATCCTTCTAAGTTATTAGCTAGTGAAAGGAATGAAAAAGGAGATGTAGGTATGTAGTAGTGAGGAAGAAGTACTACGCACACACACCTTACTACTTAGACTCACGACAGAAGGAAAACCAGTTTTTAATAGGCACGCAAAATGACAATTTGTGCCTGCTTCTCTGCTTAACCCAACAAGTTCCACATAAAATAAAGTAACGCCTCACACTCCGATCTTTCTCTTTCTTAAATCCTCTTTCTAAGAAAACATTCCTAGTAAACTACATTCAAAAGTTAGTATAGCTTCTGGGAAGTTAGCATACTGAGGCGATAAAACGACATACACGGTGCATCATAATTCATAACAATGGAACTTCAATTAAAAAAATTAAGACACTTTCGAATGGTAACATATAAAATATTTTTATTGTGCGACTAGGGAATCGCAAATACCTAAACGATTTTCAATAGCATCCTAGTAATCTACAGATATTAGGGCCCGCTAATTTTTAATAGATCTGTCAGTGTCCTTCGTTGTATTTTGGGATTTCCGATGAATTAGGCAACACCGTGTAATTCTATGCGTACAGAAACTTGTATAGCAATAGAAAATTTTTGGTGTTTGTGCCATGCAATATAATATAGAGGTTAAGGGAGCATAGTGTTTTTCTTAGCTTTATAGAGGGAAAGTATTTATTTCCCGAAATTCGACTTCATTGAAAACGCATTCGGGTAATGGGACTGGTGAAGTAAAACATGCCGACTGAATGTTACTAACATTGTCGGCTAAGTCAAACAAAGAGAAGAAAATTGTGAAGCACACGCTTGGCTATGAGTTGCACATTGAAGGTGTTCGCAGGCAGGGCTCTAACTTATTGTGCTCATAGTTCTCACTTCATGTACCATGTAATAATGAGAATGGAAAGAAGTGAGCTAACGCAAAAAAAACTTAGAATTTCGTGCCACTTTATACGTGAGACAGATTTCATTGCGATAATGCCTTAACCAAAACAGAGCACGACTTTTTACCACAATTCCTCCAGCTTATTTCCATTTTGAATATAGTTCAGTTTACTTATTCCTTTGAATTACAATGCTCATAACTTGACTAAAACCACCAACTGATATTAAAACCTAACTGCTCAAAGATAAATAACAACACAAGTTAAATGCCTATAAATAGTAAACTAAGTACTAGCCTTTAATTTTATTGCCAATGAAATTACTAAAATTATGAGAAGCATTTATTTCCTTACATAAATAATGTGTTGTATAGTTATTAAGTTATTCATAGATTAAAATATTATTTTCCACGTTTTAATAATTCCTCATGTATGAATACATTAGAATTACAATGAGTGGATTTCTGATGATTAGCAGTTGAAAAGAGCTCGAGGTGTTTATAACATTAAGACTTATTGTAGGAATATGTCACATTTGTTGCAAGCTAACCTAGGTGTTAGTATGGAATCACATAATATCTACTTGCTACTAAAACAGTTTCCATACAGGGACAACCGTTGGCCGTTGGTTTTTGGTTAGCTCTTTCGTTTCTCGTTTGGAACTGGAAGGTGTTTTCCATGTACTGCTCTGCGAGTGTTAAGCTGCCTATAACATTCGTGCCAAGAAAGCACCTGATCAATCATTCCGCCCACACGCACTTTCACCCAACTCTCGACTGGCTAACAATGCGAGTCTTTTTAAGAGCTAAGCCGTTCGGAGCTAAATATTATTATTAAAGTGGGGAATCGAATGCAAATGTCTGCCAATATATCTTAATATTTACTCTGCCTTTCATTAATGGCTAAACAATGTGAGTGTGTGAGACACAAGTGTTTCATTATTACTATTTGTTTTTAAGTGGATTGAAGTCGAGTAGTCGAGTAAGTATAGTAATAGTGGTGGGCATGGTGAAAGCATTATGGACTCTATGTCTCTGACTACTACAATGTTATAGTTATACGAAGTCGAAACATTAAAGTCAAAGAAAAACATTTACACTTTATTATCAATTGGACAAGAAGAAGGAGGGAATGCTTTGCCAGATGGATGTTTGGCTAAATGTAGAAAGTAGAAGGAAAGGAATGTTGTAAGTTGTGCAATGTAAATCTTGTTTGTTTTAAACTCACCAAGCAGTCTATCCTCTCTCTCTCTCTCTCTAAATATTACAATAGGAGTCACTCACTATATAAAAAAGTGTAGACACAAACACAGAAGTAACTAAAAAAAGAGGAAACTAAAAGAAAGTGCACCTGAGATAAAGAAAGTCGAGCAAGAAATTCGAATAGAGCTGCAGGAGAGCTCGTTGATATCCCAGTGGTCTTTTATCGGAGAGACGCAAGCAGGGCACCACTTGCTATAGCGCATTAGATATATACATTCCCTATATACTAATGCACCCTAATACCTATAGCCATATACATATATAAGAAGAGATAGCAAGAAAGAAGAGTTTGGTCGTATATTTACCTAGTAGGTCGTGTGAGTAAAATCGCCAGCTATATAGACACTTCTTTTCTCTCTGGCAACTATCACATTACAAAACAGAATTCACAGTAAGTAGCAGTTGAAGCTTAAATCAAGTAGGAGAAAAGTCAACAGGACTATATAAAAGAGTAAAAGGAATAAAGGAACTCAAAAATGAGTCCAACTTTAACTGCAACTCTGGGAAGACGATATAATACAAGTTAGAGGTATGCTATGCTATGCTATGCTAAGGCATGGGGAGTATATTATAAGTAGTAGTAAGTTGGCTACTGCCTCACACACACACAGAACAGAGCCCATCATCTTAAGATATCATTTCATTGCAGTAGTATAGAAGAGATACGTAGGAGATAGGTGAACATATGAAGAGGAGATGCAGTAAGTGAGTACGAGTAGTGAGTGAGTAGTGAGGCAGGGAGCCAATGCTTATTCCCCTTCTTCTTCTTCTTTTCATTCCCCATCTCTCTCCTTTCTTTCACCAGTTGTTTTCTTACTCGACTATTCACTAGGATAGTTAAGACTGAGTCGACTATTCTTCTCTTGATACAGATATAATATAACTAACAGCTTTCTCTTCGCTTCTCTTATCTTTCCGAGCAGGCAGGGCGGGAAGGGAATCTGCAGCACACTAAAAAGCAAACACCGACTAAAGTCAACCCAGGGCAAACTAAAGAAAAGCAGTAAACTGAGAAAAAGTAGAAAAAACAAGAATAGAAAGACATGGGGGAAGGAGTCCAGGAAACTAAACAAAACTAAAGCAAACGACCAAGGTGAACTATTAAACTAAAGTAAAAGACTCTATAAACAGAATATTGCCTCAGAAATATTATATCTCATCCACAGCATTCATTTTACATGTCACAACTTACTAAGCACACTCTTTTCTCCCTTCAACTTTAAACCCGCCCCAGCACAATTCCACAACATAGACAGACCTAAACCTTTCACCCATCCGACCTTATCCCGTTTTCTATAAATATATTAAACCTACTATTATTATTCTTTCCACCAGCAATCTTAGATATCATTTCAACAAACATACATACATATACCTACAGTGATATCCTATTTATACAAACACATGTAGGATGGCAACAGCATCGCTATATATTGCAAATTAAGACTACATTATACCACAAACTATACTGCACATTATATTATCATGGAATGGGAAGTCAATTCCTCATATATTATACTCAACAGCTTTTATTTCATAGAGCGAAAAGCAAATGCAAAATCATATGCTTCACGATTTATTATTTATAAATACAATTGTGTAGACTTTTGGGATAATAGAGCCCTCAGGTTCCCTTTCTACTCCATACATTGTGCAACAGTACACAAACTTACATCTCTCTACAAAATATCATATCACATTGTCTACAGCAATAATAAAATGTCTTATTATTCCTACATTAACCTTAAGATGAATAAATAAGGACGCTGTTTCTAGTTTTTTATTCGGACACTGTTGTTTTAAGAAATTCGTGCGATAAATAACAATATTTCGGAATAAAGCAAGTCGCTTGAATATTCACATAACCTAAATGGTAGCGTTTGAGTCCCCATTCTGGCGCGGTAGTAACAAATTGTTGTTTTCAGTTATGATTTTTAACTGGCATATGAAGAAAGGAAAAAAAAAAGAAAAATCTACTATTGACGAAATGACCAGCGTAAGCAATGGACATCTGAGATTTAGCTGCTTTAAACATGTGTCCATTTATTCCGATTTACGATAAAAATGGAAGAAAATTTGGGAACATGGATTTTATTATCAAGGAACATCTGAAACTGAATTTTTTAAAAATATTTATCTCTCAAAGATGTTATTCACCCAATATAATTCAATGTAAATGTAGCCGATTTCTAAATCAATTAACTGTAGCGTTGTAAAACGTGTAATGCCGTAAAATATCTTATCGCCGATTTCAAGTTTTTATATTTCCATATTTAATGTTTACCATAAGTTAAGAGTAGATTATAAATAGCATTACATATTCATTATTGTTGGACATAGGACACGACTTTACATCGCTACATCGCATCGTATAATATCTATTTTAATTAGCACGTGTGTCACTTTTTAACGCCGATTTAATGTTCTTATGGTTCCTTTCTTATTATTTCCATAAAATTTGTCAGATTCATGATATTTTCATCGAGTTTATATTTAAAAATAAAATGGAGTAGTAAGATTGAAATAGCAGGTATGTTAAAACTACCGAAAGATTTTAGAATAAGAAAAGATGATATATGTATTAGATGGAAATTTTCCATCACGCTATAATTGTATGTAGGGAAAGATTTTCCACAACTTCTTACCGCGAAATTTTCCCTATTTCCATATTTAGTATTCACCCACAGTAAAATTAGTACGATTGAGCGTTTGGAACAACGGTCAATGATGAGACTGTAAGAAATTTACCCATGCAACTGTTAGTATTAGTGCACGCTAAAAGAGTTAAGTAAAATAAGAGGAGAATCAGGTGATCTAAATGGAAGAGCTGGGGACAGGATGAAATATTTAAAATAGTTTGGATTCCTAGGATGATAATGTTTAATTAAGTCGTCTGGAGTCTGAACTGTATGAAAATGGATAGGGAAAGCATAAGATAATAAAATAGTGTTTAATCTCACAAAGTACATAGGATGAATGTAGGAAAAATCAAGGGAACAAGAGTTTGTGGGAGTAGAGGGCACAGCCGCCAACATAAGAAACACTCCCTGGAGATTAATTCCAAACGGAGTAACTAATGATTTTTACACAAGTGAGCAAACATACGTAAAAGCAGCCACTTGTGCACTGCACATAAAGTCTGCGCTCTCTATTATATAATATTATCAGCTATATATATAGATATATTATACTCAACTTATATATATGCATCGTGTGTGTGTGTATGCATTCTGGGAGAGCAGGAGAGCCTTATCTTTATGTTTGTATGAACAAAGAGGAATGAAAACACAAAGTGCTGTTCTGCGAACAAACAAAGGATAAGGACAAGTTATAAAGATAGAATTGTAGGAGTATGTTTCACTTTAACTTCCCACACACACACACAACTCCATTTCCAAATGAAATTGTATTTTTATTCTTTTACTTAGAGACTAATTGTAGTCTTAAGTCGTTGTTTCGAACAATGGACGATTTAAATTAAAATAAAGCGGATAACATTATGTGGCATTCAACCCCGAACTCTTATATAAATCGCAGACTTGTTTTTAGCTACACATAGTGCACAACTACAAATGCGACACATGTAAATAAAAGCTGTGCGTAGAGAGTAACTACTTACTGATGTAAGTACACATGTCTATGTCTATAGCTAATCACTGTGCAACTGCAATAAATATCCCTTGTTAGTAGAACTAGAGTTATTGTGGTTATCTAAGAATTGGAGCTTAGAGTTTAAATAGGTAAAAGTTATTATCAGGGAATGAGAACGTGTGTGTGTGGGGTCGTCGTTTGAGAGTGCGGGAATCCGGAGCTGTGGCAAAGAGCATTCCCATGTTTTGATTAGGAGAGTGAAAAAGGGAGATTTAATACCTGTGCAAAGGTGTAGTGCCGATGGCGAGGAGAAAAACGACGGAAATCATGCTCGAGTACAGGGCAGAAAAAGAAAGAGAGAAAGAGAGAGCGATGAAATGAGGGAAGGCAGTTGGGATGAAATGAAAGATATCTTCTGTCAGGAACTACCTCATTCAACTTAATGTCTTTCCATGTAAGTCATCTCTGGCAAAGCCGCCTTGCATTCTAAAGCACAGAGAACATGAACGTAACCACAGAGCCAGCCTCGCTCGGCCTCCTCCTATTTATCTTGTAATTCCTCTCCATTTCACGGAAACTTGATGGAACTTAAAGACTCTCCTCCACTTTATAACAAACAAACCATTAAAACTAGGCAAAAGTTCATTTCTGATTCCACACTGCTACGCTATGCAGATAATTCCTAAAACTATTGTTTCACATTCCAAACTTCCAACTTTAACAATTTTCTCACCAGTCACTACTCTCTCTGGCTCAAAACCCTCAAATCCATTCATATTTACGGCGTCCTATTTATTAGGTACCTACCTATATACACTCACTCACTCACTTATACCACCACAACTCTCTCTCTCTCTCTCTCCATCTCGCTCTTTCCTCAAATCAAGACATTATTGAATTCCAAAACCGTGAAACGCAAAACCTCCACATCGTAGAAAAATTATGCATCAAAACTTATTTTCAACACATAATACGTGCCTAGTTACTCAATTTCATTATTTATCCCCACTACAAACTTGTGTAATGTCAAAACATTATGTACATAAATAAAACGGAGGAAACAATAAAAATTCCCAGCCGCATTTTAGCTATTCATAGAATTCCTCGCACTAATTTCCCCATGTAATTACAAAACTTTCACTTCCTCATTTTCATTACAAGTCGAAACAAAATACCAAAACCCAAATTCCATTCCTAATTTAATAAATCACTCAACATCATTCTCACATGTTGACGTCAAGAGCAACTTTCCAAACTCCCATCATTATCTACTAAACGTCCTATTCAATTTTTACTAAAACTCCTAAAATCTAACTTGCTCCATGGACTATGGATATCCAAAATTTCTAGTACATTTCCTTATGATTTTACATTACCTATTGTAATTATACCTAATTAAACAGCTCTTGAAGAAATAATTCCTTGAATTATTTGACAATTTGCTTCCACTTGACAGAGACGATGATTCCTATACTTAACTTGAAACTACTCAAAAGCCACTTTCTCTTTAAAATAATTTTAATTCGTTATACTTTTATAGAAACAAGGACAGAATTGCCTGTGACACAAAAAGACGAGGGAATGAAAAGATTTTTTCAATGCACACGAGTTCATTTTGAGGATTGTAATTTGTAGGATTAAAATAAAGGATGTAATATGCGAAGGGTTTTTGAAAAGAAATCCCTTTGGCCAAGTTGCACATCCTCGGATGTAAATATCTTAATCCAGCTGGTAGAAAACATGGATCCATTCTCCAGAATCAACAACTTAAGCCAAAACAAACAATTTTGCTTGTGATAGTGCAGAGTTTGTAAGCCTAAGCCCCTTCTGCTGAGAGAAGAGTAAACTGTGAAGGAAGGAATGGAATCCTAAGTGATCTGTCAATTTTTTAGATTTATACTGGGTTGGTAAAGGCTTGTGTGTTGCTGTATTATTATGATGGATTCTATTCTAGGATGGCTCAGATTTCAAAATCGATCTATTATACATATTTAATGTGACACACAAGAGTTTTCTACGCAATATATACGAAGTAATTGTAGGATAATGCCTTTGTAGCAAAGTTGGATGGTAAATCTCTTGTGAGTTCTGGCTTATCCTATCCATTACGTTTGCAAATGTTAGGCTTAGCGTTTAGCAAAATTTAAATGTGCAAGCATAAAGGTAGTAGCTATGTAGCTAGTAGGCATCTCCTTATATTAAATAGGGAACAGGAAGGTAAGTAGTCTCAGAGTTATGGCCATCATCATAATGCGATGAAGTTATAAGCCTAATGGAAACTCACATATGGACTGCACATGTATCCCTTGTTATTATGATGACTACAGGGAATACTAGTATTACTTGCTATGTTTACATTAATATGCATTTGTATAAAGAGCTCAGCAAAATATTGATGTGCAGGATGGGAGCTTTGGAAAAATAAACTCCCGTATTATATTAAATCCTGCTTTAGAATTCAAGCAACTCTATAATACAAAAGGCCTTTTCACATTCACCTTTTCAAGTCAATTTAATGTTCTCGACTGTTGGGGATATGCATAAACATCCATAGTACGCTAAATATATTCTCCTTTTCATTAGAAAGCAAACAAATGAGCATTTTTCAGACACGTGGAAAATAATTTTTCTGAACAAATGTCAATGATTTGTCATCAAATAAACATTTAAAAGTTTTAACAGGTTATAATTTGATTTATATAGCTGGATATTCATATCATATAATTGTGATCCTAGATATTATAGTCTCACTTGAGAGAAACTTATTAGGATTTAACATACAATAAAACGATTTCTCTCTTTCGTATGGGAATACTATCCCAACGAACCGGGTAGAATATCAAATATTACTAGCTCGTGTCAACTTACGCAACTTTAAGTAGGCCAACAATAAAACTTCAATTTCACATAGTAGTTGCTTATTAACATGAGTGGGTTGGATGTTGGATCCGATATAATATCCCTATACTTGGCTAAAATTGCAGGTTGCTTCAGGCTCATGTACTAAACTACATTGCTACTTAAATACATTGCTTAACAAACAAGAGGAATGAGAACCCTTTTCCTAAAATATAAACCTCTTGTTAGACTGTCATAGTTATTTGCCAGGGTTAAATTCACGACGGGGCACATTTATTTACAATTTATGCATAGCTAAGCATTATAGTTAAATATCCTTTTCCTAGCGCATAATATTTACCACTTGTCTTAGCCAGCGTTCTGTTCACCTATCTTTACAATTCCAATCCAATTATGAGTG
Organism: Tomocerus nigrus; assembly: GCA_019776505.1. Classification (NCBI taxonomy): domain Eukaryota; kingdom Metazoa; phylum Arthropoda; class Collembola; order Entomobryomorpha; family Tomoceridae; genus Tomocerus; species Tomocerus nigrus. The sequence continues at coordinate 14,995 of JABASI010000741.1, forward strand.
CACACGACGGAACAATAAACCACAAATGATTAGCGCCTGTTACGACTAACTAACCTACTCACCTGACTAATGCACATACAAATAGTCATAGATCATGAAATGAAAACTATTCAATTGCTACTTAAATGGAACTTGTGTCAAACTACTGCTTTGAATATCCCTTCTGTTCCAAACTTGTAATTAAACAAGCCTATATGACGCCATATAATATTTAACAAGCTATAAGAATATTAGCAACCCTAACCCTATAAACAAAAAGGACATGGCTAATAGCTACCTACCTGACTGTCATAATGTAAGCTATACTGAATGACTGTTGAGGTTTGTATGTAGTTACTAATTAAAACGCATTTATATAATATCCTTAAAGCAATTTGTATTCTATACGTGATATTTATATACAAAAATATAAAAACTATAAATTAAGCACTTCTATAACCAAATTTTCCTTAAGAATAATATAGCAATGTCTCTATAAAAATTGGGATTTTAATGTGCAGGTAGATAGGAAATGAGAAAGACGCCGTGCGACACTATTAAGAAAACTGTGGCTCTGTGAATGTCATTTTGAGTAGAAAATGTATTTGTGCCTTAATGCTCCTTTCCATGGACATTATAGCAAGTTTCCATTTCCATTGTCATCATGTGGTCTAGTCTAAAGTATAATAGGAAGCTATTTACTTGGAGGAAAAATGAAGGACATCTAAATGTTGGAGATTTAAAATGAAACTAAGAATAAGCGTCTATAGCATGCTACTTAGGATATTTTGCAGCATGGATGGAGTAGAGTAGTAGAAGTAGTAGAACTACCTGGCTGATATTATTAGGCAGAAGACGACGAGAGCACAAAGAGAGGAGAGTAACTTCTTGTGCGATGAAATCCAGAGATAAAACTGACAAATTAAGTGAGCCTCGGCAAAGGAGTGAGTCTACACACTGTGACACACATATTATACAATATAGTCTATAAAAAAAGAAGAAAAAAACAGTGTTTGGTGGTCTAGAGAATAATATTGGTGCACGTGGAGAGGAGTCGCCTGCCTGAGTCGTCGAAACATAGGAAACACACAGAAACACACGAAGAGAAGGAGCAGGATGGATGGAGCGAAGCTATTAGGGCTCCATTCGCATTTTCTCATTGCATTGCATCACATCAAAGTCTGCTATTGTGTATGGCTAGGCAGAAAGTGTAGGAAGTCGACAGTCGACATAATGCACACGCATCTTTCTCTCTCTCTCTCTATATAGCACATAGCTACATAGTTTTTTGAGGAGTAAGTGCTGCTATGCGGAGAGAGCACAATAGAATGAAATGGCAACATCATGATGATTGCAGAAGGTAGCTAGCACCTGTCATTTCCGTCAGAAAACTGATAGAGCCACTCAACGACATAGTAAAAAAGCAAGTGATTCGAATCCAAGCAAAGTTTATTGCAACTTCACTTCAATTTCAACAACTGTACTTTTGCGAGCCAGGACTCTCTCTCTCGCTCTCTAGCTCTGGCTCTTATGCTCTGCCTCTCTTTCCCACTCTTGACTGCTGCTGAAAGTTTGCGGTGAATTGCCTTGCTTTCCCGTGGTTTGACTTGACTCGACTTGACTCTCTGCCTCGCTTTTCCAGGTTAACCCTACTGTTGTCGAAATCGTCGCCGTCATCGACGTCCGCACAGTTGTCAGCAGGAAGCCAGATAACAAAACAACTCAATATTACAAACCTAAGAAAAAATCCAATTCACTCCGAAGCACAGGAAATGGCATTGATTTGAAAGCTTAGGTTCTACCCTTCCCTACCCGGGTACTAAGACGACGCTACACACACCTACGTACCTACCTACAGCCACCTCTCTCCGACACACTCTATACCTAAATAAACGCATTCCCATACCAGCACAGGTAAACTCTGCTACAACAAAACTTCCTTCTCCGAAGGTGAGAAAGAGAAAGCACTCGTCCATACTTACTTCCCTTCTCCCTACACTCTAACTCCAAATTGAGACATTTTCCTAGACGCACATTTACAGAAAACCTTTTTGCCAACCTCTCTTACTTTTATGAAATCTTATGTGGCAGATCTTTTTTATACCTTTTTCTATATTTACCTGCGTGTATTTATTGCTACATTTTTTAAAGATGGTATATGGGAATTTTAGTTCCTTTTTCTTGCAGAGAGTAAATTTTCTCCCATTTTCTTGTCAATTACTTACGATTTAAATATTTGCAAATAATATTAAGCTACTTTGACATTTAGGATATTAAAGTGCAAACTATAATCTGTTGTTGTATAAAAGAGGTCTTATATAGATGCTGGATAGAAATTGTTATATTTTGCGTTGCGTCATCAAAAATGTCATCCATGGCAAAAGTTGCATCAGTTAGTCCTACTTACATAGTTTGAGAGGACAAAAGATTTTTGCAAAGACATTTAGACAAATGTGTGCATGCGTTGACTAGAGGCAAGTGATTTGGGATGAATACACACAATAAAGCATAATGGCACCGCGTCAAAATCTTATGAATCGACAAATATTTAATAAAGAGCAGGAAATCGCTATATAACTGTAGAAGATACATATAGTTGATAAAGAATGGAGATACATGTGTGGGAGTGATCCAGAGTGAGTCTAATAATATAGAGAGAGAAGAGCTAGAAGTACTAAGCCGTGAGATTTATCTGAGATTCGGTAGGAATCTGTAGGAATCCTTAAAAGTAACTTGGGAAGTGAAAGTATTAGTAAGAAGTGCGGACTTGTTTTAAAGAGAGTACTTAACGAATGTTAGTTGGTTGCTCTGTCCGTGTATATCCTTAAGCATATCCGTATAGTATTTTATATAAATAGTAGAATGTACTTATATGGTTGGATGATATCAAAAAGGAGCTATACAAATGTATTAGAGTTTCACATTTGTAGTTAGCATGAATAGGAGTCGTCTCATTCTCATCTGATATCATGATAAGTAAGTTTGGCTGGAGGAAGATAGTCTGTCCAGAGATAGTGTATTGAGTCAAAGATGAGAGAAAGTTTCCTTGTTCTCTCTCGTGTACAGAGTCCGTGTGTTCACTATCTTGTACAGATAGACAGTAGAAACATATTGACTTCACTTTGGCTTACTTTTGACTTAAATCATGCTCGAGGCAAGAGAGAGAGGATGTGATGGCTTCGTTCCCTCTTCCTTTTTCCTATTGTTTCAGTTGACTCTTCGAATGTAAGAGTAAGAGAGAGAGAGAGAGAAAGCCAAGATATATATTACTAAATATCAAAGTATATATTACTATGTATATGAAAGTATATAATATCTTGAGAAAAGTATTTAGGTAGTAGGCAATTGGAAGAGAATATCATAATAGCCAACTTTGATAAGTTAACTTTGCACAAGGCAAATATTACTGTAGCCAAGGAGCTTATCATTAGCTTCTTCTTCTGTGCAGAAAGTGTTATATCCAAGGAAGCATGGCAAAGTATAGTTATTTATTTGAGGAGCCCTATAAATATATCTACTAGCTAATAATATTCCGCAGATCTACTTTCTCCTTCAGTATAAGGAGTAATATTTAGAGTGTAGGAGAAAGAGCTAGTTATTTGTTAGGCAGTTTGGACGGCGGATTGTGTTTTTCCTAAGAAATAGTTGGATACAATGTCGGAATCCCATTCCCAGTCCTCCTACTAAAAGGTAAAAGATGGGCAGTTAAAGAGGGCAACTGTATCTTATCTGTGTAGGCACGTCGTTGGTAGGATGTGTAGGTAGGCACAATATGTAATATCTCACCGCTTGCTCAATAATTTCTATTCTTCGGTTATGTAGTTGCATTGCGTGGACAACAACCGAGAGACACACAGACAGAGAGAGAGAGAGAGAGAGAAAGTCACTATTATGCCATGCCATCGGATTCTATATCACTGGACCTGACTCCAAGTTAGTTAATAAGAGAGAAAGTAGAGATCTATAAATACTATAAGTAGCTAGTAATATAGTGAGTGAGTGAGTGAGTATATTTGTAAGTGGGCGAAGGAGGAAGGATGGATGGAATTAGATCCGAGAGCCATTCCAACTTATCTCACAGATAGAATCTTAACTAAACCAAACTAAACTCAAGTCAACTTAACTAAAGAAAGTTTTTCTTATTGTTAGTCCTATTAGTTTGTTTGGTTGGGTGATTTGGGCGGATTGAGCACATGCACTATCTCTACGTTCCACTATTTACTTCATATTGGACATGCTAAGTAAATATATTAGCCATTCCCTTATTACAACTCTGTAGACAAGAGCTCTGCTTAAATGCGCCAGTCGACAGAGGAACAACTCTGCTAATAACTAAAAGTCTCACAAAATGAGAGTGAGAGTAGCAAGTGGAGTTGTGTGTAGTGCTGGCAACCTTATTATTAGAGCATCGTCTGGGTCGTGTGTGTGGTGTGGTGGAGAAGAAGAAGAAGAAGACACGGGCGGGAGTAGTAGAGTTCACTTGTGCCATGGCAGCTAACGCGCCATAAGTAACTGCTCCTTGTACGGAAATGATTAAGTGGATTTGTAGTAAGCATTTGTTGGCCACCCTGCAATGGTGGACTGTGGGAGAGTCAAGTTGAGAGAAACTAACGGGTGAATGTTGCCCTGTGACCTCTCTGCAGCTTGTTTTCTGATTCATTAAAGCCAAGAGCCATTGGCTAAAAATATTTATGAGGGAGTCGGAGAGAAACTTTCCATATTCTTCAATTTTGACGGCTAGCTAATAAAATATGAGTCGAAGAGAAGGGACGATACGTTTATCTCATTTCTAACTGGATCCAACCAAGGAAATATTATTACATAGAAATGGACGATTCCTTTCCTCACGCTTCTTCGCTCCGTTAAAGTAGTCCCATGTCCCATCCTTCCCTCTATCTATCTACTTACTTAAGTCAGCCACGTAAATTTAGGTCTTTAGCTAGGTAGTCTAATAATAATAATAAGTGGGACATGAACATGTCTTAATGTCGCTAGTGAGCCGCTTGTGTGTGCGTAGATAGTGTGGCTATGTGTGCCCTATCGCAATTTCCCTCCTTTCCAGCCAGACTCACACAATCAGCGGAGAATAGTTGCATTTATTTGCTCAACTTACATTTCCCTGCGACTTGATTAAGAGATAAACTGTCAGCCTTCCCTTCAAACGAGCAATTAAAGCCAGAGCGTAATAATATATTAACTGCAGCCTTTCCCTTCCGAGGCTCCACTCCTTAAAATCCAACATGGCCATGTAAATATGTAACTTCTCTCCTTTTCATTGTTATTATTAGCTGCGGTGTGAGTGGTGAGTCGTCGTGAGTCTCTCTGTCGTCCAGCCGTGTGCACGGCTATGCATAAATAAGCAGTGCTACTGCATATAGTCGATGTGTTGATGTGACCTGACTGCCTAATAGTATTACGTGCTACTATACTTATGTCCCACTACCATTGGAATTTCGAAGACAAAGCCGTAAAACAATTACACAGAGCCCTGAAAGCCATTTAAAAGGACTCTGGCTCTATAAACTCAAACTTTGTGCATTGCAATTTATTTGGCAATAAACCAAAAACTAGAGCTCCTATAATTATACAGGATTTGTCTGAGCCCTGTAATAAGGGCATTGTAAAAATACTTTATTTCTTCCTGACAAACCAACTCGGACTCACCTTTACAAAATACGTGACAAATTCATTCAATTTTGATTGCTATTAGAGTGACGGGATTAGAAAGCTCTCACTCACTAAATTCTAGGCAGATATAGAGAAATAATTGTTACTTACCGAGCCACTCTGACTGATGGGAATACGATCTGGCTGGGCTCTCTCGAAACTAATGCATTCCTGCCCAGAACCAAAGGCCAACCAACGAGGTGAGCTTGACAAAGCTTTTTTACAAGCACCGCGTACAGTACACCTGTAATTTAAAAACAACAAACATTATTAGTATTTTATTTTGACTCTTATTCCGTGTGTATAATAAGTATAAAATGGGTTAAAACATCATCCTATAGAATTATCTCTCCGCTATAATAATATACACTCATAGTTACTTATTATGCAGCTATAATGTATTTATGATGTCATTTGAGATGGGCATATAGGGAGTGCTGTACTTTAGTATAAGGAGAAGGAGGGGGCATTAAATGCAAGTTACGTGGTCGTCGCTAGTCCTACTACTAGTGAAATTGTTATGAGAGGAGAGAAAGCATTGGATGTATTAGGAAAACATTTCTCTATCTTGTTTCTGGGAAATGGAGAAAAGAAAGGGAATAACAATATTACTCTTATCGTTAGTATTATTATGATGATCATGATGCTCAGTTTGAGCTGAAACTCAAACATGAAACCCTCAAAGAATTCACAAGGGACGTGGAAGTTATAGAAGCAGTAAAAGTGGAAGACGAAGAAGAAGAAGGAGAAGTGGTGGTCTTCCTGGCTCCGCTTAACATCATCTGCCATAGAGAACAAGGCGAAAGGAGTGGGAAAGGAAAGGCGAGGGAAATGTGTGTTTTTCCTGTTTCCCCTCAAGTTCCGCAACTGGAGAATGGAGCAGAAAGGGAAAGTAAAGAAAGCAGAAGAGAGATAAGAATAAGAAGTCCGACTCCACTCTCTGCCGCATCATTTAATCCAAGCACATCAAACAACAGACACATATTGTACATACATTGTTTTACAGATCGAATCAAAAAGCAAATCGGATGCAAAGAAAAGCCACAGTTTGTTGCTTGTTTCCTTTCATTGCTTTCACTGCTGTCCCATTGCTCGAGATTCAGGAGCCACGAGCACTTGCACTCACTCCTACACTTAAGAAACAACTTTATGTCCCTCTTCCTTATCTCCCACTGAATATCTCTGCAATATTCTGGATATTAACTACCATTTCTATTGTTTCTCTCTTCCCTATATATCATTACTACCCGCTACGGCCATTGTTGTCCTTTCTCTCTCTCTCTCTCTGTCTCTGTGTCTATACAGCCAACGCTAAAAACTCCATCTAAAAGAGTGACAATAAAAGTTGTCCATTTTCTTGTAGCTTTACAGCCATCATAGCCATCATCATGATCTGCTATGGAAATGACTTTCTCTCCCTTCTTCTTTCTCTCTAGTTTAAAGGCAGATCACTCAGTTCCCTCTCTCAACTCATCTCTCTTGAGAGAATTTGTCGGCTGAAGTTGGCTCAAGATGTTAAGCCATTCAGTGGAAGTGAGATGAACAGAAAGAGAGTTCACTCTCTCTCTCCAAGAGCGACTCATCAATGGAGAGAGAGAGAGAGAGAGGACGTCATAACCGACTTATTGTTCCCGCAAAATGCAAAGCAGCCCTCTAGCATCATTTCAAAGCCGGATAAAATACTGCGCCCAGATAACACGCTGACAGCATTGCAATGCACTTTTCGATAAAATGAACAGCAATGGAGGGAAGACAGGCAGGAGAAAGGATCCTCACAAAGGCGTCTCTCATCTAAATACCTTCTACCTATATAAGAGTGATCTTTTTCTCCCTCCTCCCGCATCCCGACGACTCTAATAATAAATAGGTGCATGGTCCTGTGTGCACTCTTGAAACGGCACATATTTACATCCACTAATAGCAAAACATCGAAAAAGGAAATCTTTCCACTCCACCGCCATTTATAGGCATAAACAAGGTGAAGAAATAGTGGCTTGTCTACCAAAAGTAACAGTGGGTGAATAAATGCCCGCCCGCCTCTATCTTTGTATGTAGTGATGCCCGGCTTGGTTCTTGGGTCGTGTGGTTACTGACGTTAGCTGCTCTGGCATAACGCATTACAGGCCAGGGAAAACTAAAGAGAAGTTGAACGAGAATTTATGCAGAGAAGAGTGAGTGAGTGTGGGAGGAAGGGGAAGAAGATCTACTTAGAATGGAATATGCATAGAAGGAAAACACCATTTGCATTTCCTTTTCTCCGCCACTTTCTCCAACAATATTAATGTTCCCGAGTGTCCTTATCAAACACTAAGGTTAAGGTTTCCTTCCCTACGCACTACAATCCCTCTGTCATCTATCTATTCTCTATCCAAAGGAATTTACGCCTAAATGACAGCCCTCCTCCGTACGCTTTAGAAATTATAGCCGAGTTTACAAACACCTACACATACATGTAGCTACATGTGCATCCTATTTATTTACTGATAGTGTCCCCCACTCTCATACACAAACTTTTTATCAGCCGTCACCGAGAGTTCCTCCCTTTTATCCAAAATAAAATTAACTACTTTAATTATCATACTATAAACAGAACTATTGTATTTAGTAAGACAACACGAAATGCCATAGCATTTGTAAATTTACATGAAGAGAAAGTCATTTAGTAACCTGCATTACTAAAAAATTATTAGATAATAAAGCACTAGCCTCAAAATTTAAATGGCGTCGAAATTAAATTAGTGATTAGACAAATATATTTAAATCTTTAGTTACAAATAGACAAATAATTAAATTTTTAGTCAGAAATAAATAGTCAAATAATTAAATCTTCAGTTAGTGATGAAAGGAGTCATTGTTCGTGGTATCCATTAGTAGCCAGGAAAATAAATTAGTCGAGCACTTTTTGCTTAAATTCAAAGTGAAGGGCACAAGAGTAGGTAGTAAAAGTCAAATGAATTTTAGTAATTTCCTCTTCGATGACAAAGTCATTCAGTGATCTCTGTGAAAGGGAAGTGAGTGAGTGTAGGAGCGGAGAATGCCAATCATGTAGTTACAGACATATTGCATTCTGTCTAGGAGCATACGCATGTATCAGCATGTAATGATATACTGTCTTTTTATCTTTTGGTTATGACTGGTTTATCAGGAGAAAGTCAATATATCGTATATTATTAGACATTTTTGTGGATATAAGTAATATATTGTGTCGTGAATACATATATGTTGGTTGGGGAAATATATACAGTGTGCGTATAGTTGGGGTATTCATGTAGCTGAGTTTATTACATTATTCGACATATTTTAGTGAACGCATACATGGTGTACCTAGAAGAGGAGAGAGAGTCTATGCATTAAATTTTCTTGTTCTCCGAATTCGCCCTCTTTTCATAGCTCAGCATTTTTTTGTCGAAATACGGCCAAAATCCAATTCAAATGTGGATGTAGTTTGTACTTATAAAATTCTTACAATGGTTACATCTTTTTCGCATCTCGTAGCTCTATCTCCTCCAGTTTATATTATATTATTTATGAATGCCCGTCTGTAAATATGTATGTAGTCTCTATGTGTGTGTGTGTATGTGTTTGAGAGCGGGATGCATGTGTGTGTGTGTGCAACATCTCCACGTATCTTTGCGTAATGCATACATCCATAGATTTAGAGAGCATCAAAGGTCCTCCAGTGACTCTGACTCCATTACATATGTATGAATATAAACTAATACAATCAGAGTTCATGAGAAGCTGTAAAACAGAAATAGAAATTGAGATTTCATTCGGTTGATTTTGAGCTGCTGAATTGCAAGTTATTCTTCCTATAAAGTCGGCTCATTCCACGGCTGTCTGAATGTCTGGGAAGTTGCCAGAGTGGCTCGGATATTTTCTCTGTAGTCGAGCGAGGCAGTCGATTGTGAATGAGCATCCACACTCGAATTCATTCCTACGACTCATGTACGACCACTCTATATACATAATTCAAACTAGAACTTAAGTTCAACTCAACTCATTGGTTCCACTTGACTTGTCATATTATTACAAATCTTCAGTTTCTCATTTGGCCATTGAATTTCACTATTAGCCCATATACTCCTCGCATTCACTCCTAAATCATTCTATTATCCGCCTCACTGACTACCCACTCCCAACCAACTACTTTAATTCACAGAATTATTCAAGGCTTTAACTATCTCCTCTATAGTATATTTCCCCACAGCAGACACACTCAACTTATCTCCTACACTACACTAGTACAGACATATAACACACAGTCACAATGGCCAATCCATATCCTAACCTTCCACACAAATTATAAAAGACTAATTGTCTTGTTGTGATTTCCCTGTCATAATCACAGTTTCCAAATCCCAATGAATAGGTTAGTAATACGTAGCCGACATTATGCTCTGCTAAAATATTCCACATTAAGCCTATTTTCTTTATGTCTCACTATTCATCCTTATACTATACATTCTCCTAATTCCAACTTTCTTCCGACTCTAACGCATCCGGAATGTAAATCTTAGATAATTTCTCTATTTTATTACTTATATTGCCGTTTCCATAATATTTTTGGATATATTGAAAGTATAAGAGTCCAGTTTGTAATTTTGTGACTTGTATTTCAGCTAATATATTAATATCCTCTTACACATATGAATATTAATGGCATTTTCCTCATAGCTCCGTCTTCTTTTGTGTGCGTATATAATTTAAATGGGTTATAGCTAAATAGTATAGCTAGTCGTACATAGTTAGAGTAGAAGAATACAAGAAATGCTAATCGTGTTGCTATTGAGAAGTAGAAGAAGAAGCGTAGAGAGAGAAAAGTAGGGGCAATGGTCGTGGAAAGAGATAACTTCCCAAAGTATCTCTAATGCCGTAATGGAGAGTCAATTCATTCTCTCCAATAAGTGCTAATCTGCGCTGATTGTAAGCTCTTGTTCTTCAGTTTCCCATGACTTCTCCTATCCAACCGGTTAGCTTTTCAGCTCCACAGAGAGAGAGAGAGAGAGAGAGGGAGAAGATGAGGCATGCAATCAACTCCGTATAGACACACACAGATAGTGGATGATGATAATATGACATTAGTTTCAGGCACGTTCTATGAACTAGTCCTTTATAATTGATAGCTATAGCGAGAGTCAGATAGAGAGTGAAATAGAGAAACATGTGCCGTGTCGCCTCTCGCCTTCCCCCAAAGCCAACAATAGCCTATTCGTCGTCGTCGCACATAGTCTCACATTTTCTAGGCTTTCAGCTGGCCGTTTGGTTGCGTGATGTTGATAAATCTAATTGCAGTCGGTAACTGAGCGGACTGAGTCATTTTTAATCATTTGACGGATTAAATTGGATTTTAAGCTGAATAAATTTGAAATTAGAGCATGGCGACATTATGGACTTGGAGCAAGATGTCAACTCCCATTTCAAAAGAGCCTCTTCCTCTGTTAATGGAATTGGAAGTCGCGGAGAGGAGAAGAAAGCTGTCAATGAAAAGTGCTCACTCTCTCTCTGACTACTTACTACTTACATGTACATACATAATAATGCATGTGTGTGTCTGTCTGTCTGTCTGTGTATCTGTGTGTTTATGTATGGGTGGATATGTTAGTTGTTTGTTGTGTGTGTGTGTGTGTGTGGTGTAAGTAAGAAATGTCGGGGCGAGGAAAGGGAAGGAACGCACTTACATAATATTACAATATAAATACACGGATGTCGATGTTTTGTACTTGTCTGAAAGTAAAAGCTCCATTGCATGACTGTGCTTTCTGTTATAATATGGTGGATTGGATGAGAGTGAGAGAGTGTGCATGGATTTCTTTGTGTTGGCCTTTGAATGCGTGTCCCTACTCTATAGCGACGACGACTACTCACCTACCTACATATTTCTATGGCTCCCTCCAGAAATCAAACTGAAATGAAAAGGGATTTCAGAGAAATTACACTTCTTCCCATCTTCCTACGTTCGAGCATCTGTAAAGCAACTGAACCAAACCACACTACACTACACCACTGTCTCTTATTCTACAACGAACTCTCCCCATCAACAACAACTCACTCTTTCATTCCAACATCTCTCTCTTTCTCTCTACTAAATAAATAGCTACCCACTCTTATATTATGTACAAGTTAGCATGAAATGCAACCAAGGTAATGTAATATGTAATAGCCACCATTCGAATGAAATGAATATTCCATTGATTCAATGGACGGGAGAAACATGCATTCTTTTTAGCCACCGAATCTAGTACAAGATTCATTCCTTTGATTTAGACTCTCTAGTAAAAGAACGAATTTAATTTATATACAACGCCTTCTCCTATCAACTTTTTACTTCCTACACATTTCAACCACACTAGCCAATTATTTATGAGCACTAATTGTAATTGGGTTACCGTTACCCATGATACACCTTATTCTACTATGTATACCACTACAAAGTTTTCACCTAATGATATTTTTCAATTTTGCTTCTCTTCCTTCCTTTCATAGCGTTCCGTATTTCAGATCCAATAAAAGCCTAACCTACTAAAGCATAATAATGTACAATTAATTCATACGGCAGACCATGACGCAATAGAAACAACTCATTCTACATGAAAACAAAATTTAAACTTCCTTTTCTTATTTACTGTCATTTGTCAAATGCTAACAATCCGAATGACGCAATAGAAACAACTCATTCTACATGAAAACAAAATTTAAACTTCCTTTTCTTATTTACTGACATTTGTCAAATGCTAACAATCCATGCATTAGTGGAAAAGAGTTTTGAGGAAGTAGCGTAGTCACATTAAATTAAAAGCCTTAATGTACATCCTCCGTACGGAGCACTCACTCATTTAGCTCCATAATAAAATTAATAACATAATTTGACACAGATCCGCTATTGCTCACTCACAGTAATGTCATTCACTAAAAAGTAGACAACAACTACAATGTTATAACTTGCATGGCCAAGTACGTGAACACTGCCACTCTGAATGTAATTCCGTTTAAATAGCATAAAAGTAGAGCACTTAATATTAAGATTCAGTTGCTAATAGAAAACATCCTATACAGACTTGTGTCAGATGTGAATATTTATTAGGAAGTGGGTAGGAAAACGTAATTGTGGCTCGGAACTACGCAATTCCTTTCTGGATAATAAAATCAGGTTTCCAATGTTCCCTTTCATATTTCCATTGTGTCGGCTACTCTTATTTCCTTCATTGCTAAGTATATAGACTCATCATCATCATCATCTTGTAGTATAAAAGTAAAGTCTGCCTTTCGGTTTATTTCATAGAAATATCCGTAGTCTATAGGGTCGCATCTTGTTGCTGCGGATACTATGAGAGTCCAGGAAAAAACAATTAAATTGGAAAGAGTTGCGAGTAAGTTAATTAAATGTATTACTTTTCTTAATGAACATCCTTGGACATGGTTTCGAAAACTATGCAGCAGTGTAGGAATGTAATTTGAAACTAACTAAGCAAATTGAGTGTTCGTATTACAAATGAATTTGCTTTTCGTTTTAGGTATATCTCCAATAATAATATATGTAGGAAGGTATATATCTGTGGATAAATATAAAGTAGAGAGAGAGAGAGAGAGAGATAACTTTGGATCTATTATAATCTCCAAGTTCTTTGCTGCACATTTGATTGACTGTTAAAAGTGGAAATATTTTGGCGTGGCAGAGTGTAGTGAGTGAGAAAGTATTTGGGTTGGAGTGCTTAAGTATGCAATAATGCAAGGCAGAGTAACTGGAGCAGATTGTAAAGGTTTTTGGAATGTCTTAGGACGGATAGGTAAATTTGGGAGTGAGTGAGTTAATGGATTCTTTAGTATCGGCAGAGAGCGAGAGAGAGTTGGATATATTATTTAAACAGTGCATTGTGGTGTAAGATTAGTTAGGTGCTTATAGGCTGCGTCCTACTACACAAGACTGTCGTGTAGAGTGAAATGTGCAGATAAATGAAAGTTCTTTGGTGGATTCTTGGCTGGCTGGAGGAAATGCATGGAGCCTTAAATCACTCAACAGTTGAAGGAAGGAGGGAGCCGAGGGAGGCAAAGGCAGAGGCAGACTACTCCGGGTCCAGTGAAACGATTCACAATCACATCCACATTCATCCATCCAAATCAAACCGATTAGTGAAACCATTCAACATCATTTATTTCATTCCTTTTCTTTTCAAGGAATTGACATGCCATTCCATCCCTTTCTTCCCTTCCGTTTACTTAAAAGCATCTCTCTGTTCCACTCTCTGCTCTTTCAACTTAAGATTAGATTAGAAGCAACCAAAAGTTGATTATTGTTCTGGTAATTAACGAATCAATGGAATTAATTAACTACATCAAGTCTCCTCCAGCAGGACTCACTCGGTCTCTCGTAGTCTCTCGCAGTCTCCGTCTACATTCCCTTCAAACACAAAAGCTCAAGAAAAGAGTCCAAATAATTCTGTCCACTACGACGCATTACAAAATTACAGCAGAACGTTACTAATGATTTCTTGTCTCGACGACTCCTCTCGCCCTTCTCTAATCTCCTTACTGACTTAAATCCTCTCTCTCTCGCTCAAGCAACTTGTGTGCCAAATAACAAAGCAACAGAGTATTAGTCCTCCAGGAACATTTGTCCTCAAAGCAACTCCAGCCAGGTGCTCTTTAATTATATCATTATTATTTATTTATACATCTCTCTCCCTCCTTTACATACTTAGACTCATTTGAATAAATCTTTTATCAACATATTTCACATCTTCAATTCTCTTGGCCACTACTGTAGAAATAACTTAATTTTAATAGCCTTCTCATTTATTATGCATCTTCAGACAGACTGCAGACTACAGATACTCTCTTTTATCATAAATGCTAATGGTTCAAATAATAATACTAATCCTCAAGGACATTCTCTAACGTCTTTTCTTCTCCATCAACTATCATTCCTTAACGAGAGCTGTTATAAATTAATGATTAGAATATTGGAATGAAAAGAACATTAGTCTCACTACGATTTCCACAAAAGAACATTAATTAACTAAATCAAAGAAAGCAGCAGTTAGTTTTAACTATTCTTACACTCTAATCCTTTCATATTAAATACAAATATAATGAAGTTCATTTAAAAAGTCTTAAAAAGAGACAGAGTGTAATTATCTAGGTATATAGCATTTCATATCTAAACTATTATTATGCAATAGAAGTATAGCTTAGTAGACTTCTTCTACAGTTGCTATGATGATCCTCTTGGCTTTTAAGAACTTTTTGACTGAGACTGTGGAAATTCTGTCATTTCATTACAATTCATGGTCATTCTCTATTTCATGTGTACAGGGAAATAATCCCAAGCCTCATTTTAGTTCCAGTGAAGTGGGTAAGTAGTAGTAAGTCGTAGGTACTCAAGAAGCACAGTCGAAATAAGTGTATACGATAGGATCAAAGACTGAATCACATCCAGGAGAGAAGTCGAATCCCAGCATTTATACATTTACGTAATTCTCTATCACCAATACATATCACTGCTAATACATATATACATACGTATAAGTACTCTATACATTTATATATAATATATACATATATACACATATGTATTATAGGTATAAGTAAGTAGGTAATACTACAACAATGTAATAAGATTGTAGCACATAAAAATAGTCTTAGAATTTGAGTGGCGAGGACGGCAGTATATTAGGCGGGGCTATTAGGCCCTGGAATATTTCTCATAGATCTCTAATTCCATGTCTAGTAGGAGCCATTAGAGTGGTGTAAATATATAAATAGATAGAAGTGTGTGTCTTATAGGAATAAGGGATGATAGGGTATAGGGGCGCGGGAGTTGAGCCACTCTGCATGATATTACCGTAATGCATTTCATTGCATTGTGCTCGGGATTTAGTCTTCTAGTCTTGTAAAATTGAGTCCACTCAATTGGAAACTTGTTCCAATTGATTGGATTTCTGGTCATGGAATTAGATTGGTAATGTTATGGGGAACGGAACCCGGAACTCCTCTATCTCTCTGTCTTTCTCTCTTACCCGGATTCAACTGTGTGTAATAAGATTTACATGGAGCTGTGGAGAGAGAGAGAGATAGAAAAGATGTGAGTGTTCTTGTGTCCGTAGATATAGGTAACGTCCCATCTAGATAAGTTTTAGGGAAATGCAATCCAATTCCATCTCAGGTCTCTATTGCTGCACTCATCCTCATTCCCACTGCAACAAAATCTAATAGAGAAGCAGAAATTGCGATGGTGATACATTTACTCCACTTTCCTACCAATGGACTCCACATTCATTTTCTGTCAGCTTAACGCGACAACAAAGAGAGAAGTAACCAAATAAATCTCGGCAATTCACCATCGAAATAAAATTGAGAAATCTCTATCATTCATTTGGACGAATGCAATGGCCCTAGATAGAGACCCTACATAGAAGAAGAGTTAATCACGACACATTCGACAAAGACTAAAGTAATCCACCCACAGTGGAGTCGAAACACAAAAACATTCAAACCAGCCAATCCTCCTTTGTTTTTTTTCTCTATCTGTCCAAATAATAACATTTATTACTTGAGACGAGACTAGATTCTGGCAATAAGTATTCATAGCGCTATTCTACAAAGCTAACTGGCTAAATATTAAAACTGCAAATATTTTTTGCTCGGGGAAATCACTAAAGACTTTATTCACTTCAAACAAACTTTAACCCACCAATCATTCTTAAATAACTGGGTGACTTTGCAAATCTAAAAACTTTTCAAAGTCTCCGACTGGAAGATTTACTGTAATAGATATTATGTACTCCCAACGAATACGTGAGAAGATATTCTAGCACGCTACTTTATGAACTACTAGACTGCTACTTCTTTCTACCACGCACACCCGCCGTCTATTCGACTTATCCCCGACAAACACAGGCAATTCTCAAAAAT
The DNA here is from genome assembly GCA_019776505.1 of Tomocerus nigrus. NCBI lineage: Eukaryota > Metazoa > Arthropoda > Collembola > Entomobryomorpha > Tomoceridae > Tomocerus > Tomocerus nigrus. The sequence continues at coordinate 31,552 of JABASI010000741.1, forward strand.
CGCAAGATTTATTTCTGCCATCCAAACACCAACAGGATGCAAATGAAAGTGGATGTCAAAAATTTAGTCCCATTTTTTATTCATCCGAATTTAGAAATTATAAACGCTGATGCTAACAACATTCAATTTACAATAAAACAAATGTGTAGGAATACTGAATATTGAATACTTGCTTTATTGACATGTCAAAAGATACAAGGAAACACAATATCAGCAATTCCAACGCAGTTGGCCGCTGCTCTAACACCCCAGACATGAATATCCTAAATTATATCACTACTTAGCTTACATACACTTACAACATAACCACATCAACATTATCAAAGAAATTAGTAATGGACAAATTCAGATTTCCTACCAATAGTTATCAAGATCTTTACCTCATCTGATAACTTTTCAAGATTTAATTCTTGAAAACTAATTTCCTAGGTAGTCTATTCCGGGCCATAGTTGCAGAATGTTGAACAGACTTACGCTTCAAGGCTGTTCTGCAGACTGTGAGAGCACAAATGGGAAAGCTTTTTGACCGAGACAGTGAACCTGTTTTGTTAAACCAACCCTCAGTACCCGGAAATGCTCCCAACAAACTCTTCCACACTATTTTTACTAAGGCCAGATTCCTCCTCTCCTGTATTGTAAAAATTTTACACCTTGACAAATATGGATTGGCATCAAAGGCAACTTTAGGTTTTGTTCCATACCTTTTTCTAATTTGTTTTCCTGTACTTGAACATTTTAGGATGAAAAAAATTTTACTGCAAACCTCGAAAGCCTATCGTCCGTAACCTTAAGTTGTGTGGAAGTAAGGGTTGCCCAGACCGCTACATCAAAATCAGAGATACTTGAGACAAAGCTGTTCATCAGCATGCAGATAACTCTTTCCGGTACCAATCTTTTTATTCTATAAAGTTTTCCCACTGCTGCTCTCACTCTTCTGTCCACATATTCGTGATGTTCCTTAAAATTGAGATTAGAATCGAAAATGACTCCAAGATACTTAAAAGAATAAACTCTCTGCAACTCTGAGCCATTAATCAAAATTTTGTCGAACGTTGGACACACATGCGTGTCATTTACCTTGTGCATGCAGTTAGCTTGACACACGTTTGTGTCATTTACCTTGTGTATGATCATAAAATGTGTCTTCTCCACACTAATAATGAAAGCATTTCAGGTGCACCAAGAGTGGATCCTGTCTAGATTCTCATTTATTCGTCTGACGGACGCATTGACATCAGGACCACTTGTCCAGATGACAACGTCATCAGCATACATTATATACTTGACGTCTGTTACAGCCAACTCAGTTGTAAGCTTCAAGACTGTAACTACGCTAGCACACAATAACAAGCTCGAGATATCGACCACACTTGTAGCCTACGCTTACTTGCCGTAAATGCACTAGAG
>JABASI010000742.1:0-32897 GCA_019776505.1 Tomocerus nigrus
TCAGGTTGACTCAACGAACCATTTACTTTGTACACACTTCAGAATATTTACATTACCCAGTTCTCGTTAGCCCTCACATGAGTTTGTTTACTCGATAATAATATAATTAAAGGTCAGTAGGTATAGATGAAAATGTTATTTGCATTAGCAGAATTCGTAGAATTCTTATAGATTTTATTATTCTATTGTTAATTCAAGCTTTAGCAAAATAAAAATAAAAATTTCTAACTAATTACTTCGCCTATTTCGTTGACAAATCAATAGCACAGAGCGTGCAAGTGTTTTTACGATTTTCGAAAATTAAATTGTTCCTGCATAAAGTTCAATGCACAAAGCAATTGTATTGGAATTATTGCAAAAGTTGTTGCACTATAAGTGTCACTGTATAACTGAATTTTAAATCTGATTTCAATTTTAAAATGCAACAGAAGCTGGTTGAAAGACGGACAGACAATAAACGCATAAGTAAATCGCTGATGTTCTAATATCAACGCTGTCATTTACATTCTCATGGAGTGTCCATTTTGGGTTGAACATGAATACCTACTACAGGGTTAATTTGTTGCTTAAACTCTGCCTGCGTCTGCTTTGCTACTTCAGATAAGCAGACAAACATAACTTCGTCCACAAATTCATCGATGGTGATGAAATCAACACTTTGTTTTAACAAAGAAAGTTTACATTAATACGCAAGCACATCGAACTTCGTTATGGACTTTTACCGAATACTTGTGTACCAACGATACACAATGTTTTCACACACAATGCGTATTCCTCCACGAGAATGTGTGAACTTTTAAACCGTCAATACTGTTATTACGCGATTTTTCTGAAATTTTAGAGTTTGTCAGTCTAAGAAAATCACAGTTTTGAAATGCATTAAGATATAAAGAATTTTCACTATTTTCGCTATCAAAAATGCATATCTATGCTCCTATATACATTGTGATTTTGTAATTATTTCGACTCAATTTCAAAGAAGTGATGTACATAACACTCATGACAAAAATAAATAATTATTATGATATTTTAGTGAAAGAACGTGTAAAAGGAGGAAAACAAACGAGCCAGGGATAACTTCATACCTTCCTTAGTTATGATATTGGCTTCGAAATTAGTAATACTATACATTTTTTCACATAGGTACAGTTCGAATTTAATAATGTTTTTATGTATGACAGTTAATTTTCTGTTTCGAACAAATACTATAGGTTATTACTTACATAAATACATGGTTCATATCGACATAAACTTTATAATGCTTAAAACTCAGTTTTATTACTTGAGACGAGCAACTCTGCGAGAAGGTGGAGTTCCTCGATTTGCATCAGCAGAAGCAAACGAAGAAGGATTCATTACGCGCCCTATAAAGATTGGACCGGTCAATTCATCATTGATCAAAAATATGAATGGTCTGTCGACAGTAAATAATGACGGCGATGATATTGGATAGATTCCTATGGCGGATCCTGCAGCGGCCGTTGCTCCCTTTTCATTGATATCGACTACAGCTTGATGGACCATTTGATTCACTACATGACTTTCTTTGTCATTTTTTCGGTTATTTACAAACATTCCAGATAAGTCAGAGATTCGACTGTCGAAAACGCTGGTGATTCCAAACTTAAAAAATAAAACAGTCCATATAGCAGATTTAATAAAACTGTAAAAATGCGATAAATAAAAATGTAAAAAACAAGACCGGGAAAAAATACCTTTTTCATTAGAGCCGCAAGATTGTGATTCATATCCAGTTTGAATTTGGGCATTGTAACAACCACATTCCTATTTTCTCCAATTTCCTGAGCTAAAGTGTGCAAATTATAATTTCGAAGTAAGTTTTCCACTTGCGATAAACTCTGTCCATCTTGAGGCTTGAGAATGATCATTTTGAAACGCTCGTCCTTAAATGGAATCGAAATTCCTGTGGATTTCAAAGCGTTTACGTAGCCATAGTCGAAATTTGATTCAACCTGCATCATACTCACTTGCACTGCTCGCCCATTTTGTAAATTAAAATAGGATTTTTCTTTCATGGGTTCAAAAGGTTTATCCCATTTTCCGGAAAAAAATAAAGCGTTCGCTAGCAAGACGGACGTCTGCGGTGATATGGAAGACGGAGAAACTAAGCTGGAAATTCTTCCTCTTGTAACATCGGAAATCCAATTATTGATTTTATTCGATGATAATGCTGGATTTGAAAAATCGCTAATGACTAAATCTGACTTGAGACGATCCTTAAGCTGTCGGGTATAATTGTTACGTAGAAGTCCTGGCTCCTTGACAAATATTCCATTGCATATTTTGTAGTCAGTAGTTCTTGTAGACTGCAATAGGCAAAAGTAATTACGTCATATCAACGTGCGTATTCATAACCAAATAATTCATGCTCTGATTTTGCATGCTTAATTTTGTACTGAAATTGAAATCAAGAAGCATAATTTATTTTATGTATTTCCTTATAGTAAATTTTTCTAAATGCCTACAGAAAAACCTAATATCTGCATGAATAAGTTGACTTACTTCAATAGTGCCTAATTGTCTTGAAAATTTATCCACGACATCTTCAGTATCCACAGGAAAGTTAAATACATTTCGTATTTCTTCTGCTGATTGCCCTCGTGCTCCGATATAGATTAAAGCCAAAATTGTTCTTATGGAAAATGGAGAAATCACGATATTATCGTCTGCATTTCTACTATTAGCAACTGTACTGTACAAATTCTTAGCAAAATCATAGACTGGATGAGGATGATGTGAAAAGGGTCCTTGGTAATGTGTAGCAGGGTTTGGAAATACTATCTGTGGTTTATTTCTTTGGGCAGACGATGTAACAAATAACAATGTGACTCCCAAGAGCAGGAGTATTGACGAAGAATTGAAACCAATGGTCATGTTCAGATTGTATGTAAAGTATCAAGAAAATGTTTTCAAACTTTATACCATAATCCTTTGCAATTTAGTGCGTTAAAAGATAATTGGAGAAAACAGAATTCAAATGAGTAGTACGCAGTAGGGAGAGAAAGCGTTTTGTTTCATTGGCTGTTTTGATATCCCGTTTTTTATTGCCTGCGTAGGTAGGTACTGCCAGTTTTTTCAGTTTTAAATCAATAGGATACAGATTTTCTTGGTGGTCACGCAAATATCTAGATATTACAGTTTAGCAGCTGATTATTCCTTGAATGCTATAATATTAATCCTACATACATACATAGATATCACAAAGTAATTTCCCACCATCTACATGGAATACGCATATAATACAGCAGAACTTACTGTAATTTACCTATATTTTCCTACAAGGTAGATCTACGCAAATTAAACTGTACAGGTAGGGATACAAGGTAAGCCTGTGCATTCGAATTGTACCAAAAAACACTTATGCCTAGTATAAAATAACCGGTTATGGAAGAAGTTTCAGCAACAACTTGCATCTTCAAGGTTGTTTTATTATTTTAACTTCAGTGAACGTATCATTATTATTAAGCTATGCTAGTATATGCATGATCTGATTCAATCACTTTGTTATTCCAAGTTCAAGCACTATACCCTAGGAACTTTTATGTATTTATGTAAATGCTTCTTTAGGTACCTACCTAATATTATATAGTACTTTTAGTACCAACGTTGCTTTAGGTGGGAGATTATTTGGCACTTATTTCAGTGTTCAAGCTAATCTTACGCCCGACTGACCCGACCCCCATGGCTCTATTAGTACTTTCGTCTTATTCCTAATGGGATTTCTGAACATTTAGTTTAGAGAGCAATTTTCCGGATGGAAAAAAGGTTTTTATTGTCTACCTAGATCGGTGGACCGTAAAGCCTACTCAGGTTGAGTTTGGAGCTCTGAGACGATGCTGGAAGGCAATAGACCCGTTTTCCGAAAAATTGTTCTCGGGAAAGTTAGATGATGGACTAAGGTAATAAAATTTACAATTTCGCAATAGGACAGCATACAAACCTGTATTTATGTAGTATTATTTGTATAAAGCAATTCTTAATTTTAACAGACATTTTTATAACAATTAAAATATTATATTAGTATGGATATTAAAAGGTAATTTCCAAAAATATTCAAAATACATATGCGCTGCATGTATAATGTATATGTATGCGTATTCTGTTTTGTAAGCCTTATATTGATAGCTTATCGGCAGTCAGTCAAACCATTACCAACAGCATCAGCGTCCTTGTATCAGCATCTGCTGATGCTACCTCTTTGTTTCCACGCGTTGACTGAACATAAACAGTTTTCTTTTACGAATCCACGACAATAAAACAGCAACCATTGCCTATAAAATGTTTACGTGCTTAGTACATTGTATTTGTGCTATGGATATTTTAGAAGTCTAATGGACATGTGTGAGCCAATGCCTCAAGGATCATCAAATAAGTCTCATCAAAATATCAAAAAGGCTTACCACTAGCACTGAGAGTCCTATAATAATCAATGTTCCCCATCGAAATCCAATGCTATCAAATAAAACACCACCTAAATAGTATAACATTTGGCAATTTAGATCACTATCTGGATCATTATGTGGAGTGGACTAAATAAATGGTTATACAATTAGTGCAAATTGTACATCCTTAATATGACAATAACAATAAAATAAAACCTATTGATGGACCAACTGCATTTCCTAAGGAGAATGTACAAGTGTAAACCCCAGAGACAAGACTATAGGTAGCCGAATTGTCTGCAAACCCATTTTCCCTAAAGTGGACATGAACAATGGATTAAAAATTTATTTCACCGAATTCATTAATAAAATATTCAAAAATGATCTCAATATGCTATCCTTTTTACGTGAATTGAAAAAAAATCTAGAAATAACAAATTCAAATTGTAATAAGTGCAATAAATAATATTTTATGTGTTACATGGCTGCACCCAGGGCATGAGCATATCCTGACATTATCGATCCACCTATCCCTATCCCATGTATGGAATAGCCAACAAATACGGCCCATAAACTTCTGCAAAATTTTCAAAATAATAAATATTCAAAGTTCAAGCACATTAAATAACAGTTCAAAGCAGTACATTTTCATAGTAGACGCTATGTTACTGCTTGACATGCTCATGTGCTTACTTTTCCCACGGAAGGAAAGGGAGAGGACCCAGAAAAGAAAATCCGAGTGCAACAAAAAGAGCACCGGCTGCAACAATAAAATTTTTATCTGTTTTTGTTTTGTCAGAAAGGAACCCCCATACCATGGAAAATACGACATAGAACAAAGTTCCAACAGAAAACACTGCTCCGGTCATCGTCGATGTCAAGTCGAACTAAACAAAATTCATAAATTGACTTCAAGCACAATGTCAAACATAAAGTACTACAGGTATTAGTTTCGATTTCGACTGAAAGTAGTTGCAACAAACTTCTTCCATGTGTAGTTCCAGAGTAGCAGTGATGAAACCGATGCTTGAAGCAGCGACAAACAATCCAAATATAGCCATTAAAACAGTTCTAATTTTTAGCATTTCTAAAAATCCATCCTTGTTGCCAATTATTTTCTTAGGAACTTCAGAGTCCTCGTCAGAGCTCTTAACATTATCGTAATCAATGTTTGGATTTTCTTTTAGAGATGGTAAAAAGAACACAGCAATCATTCCAGTTAACAATATGCAGATTCCAACGATTGAGTACACCCAAGTATATCCAATTATCTTTAATAGAATAAATATTTCCACATGTAGAATTCACGATAATTGCTGAAAAACTGCCCAAATCCCAATATTTTTGTTATTTGGAATTTGGACAATTAGATAATAATTTGGAAATAATGTTTTTTTTGTCTTCGAAGACATCATGTCATGTTGAGTATTGATCGTTAAAAAATTCATACTTACATCGATTAGAGCTCCACAAACAATAGGCCCCTATTCAATTCGAAACATGTCTACAATTAAATTGATGGACAGATTCTATATATCTGATATCTTTATAGTGTTCGACAAACCAGACTAAAATAAAAAGTATTACGTACAATGATTGCTCCTATTCCAAAGAATACTTCCAGTAACCCCTGCAAAGTTAAATCAAGAATAAATTCATGGCTAGTGGCTAAGCATTTGTTCAAGTCTTGATATAATTCAATGTTCAAAATCCTAATAAATACTTAATAGAAGCTTGCCAATTCACTTTGTTGCACTTACTATAGCAGAAGAGACCAATTCTGGAAACTCAATTGCAAGAATTGTGAAAAGGGAGGGATATAGTCCTGCGTCTCCTGCTCCTCCAAGAATTCGAATAAGGAAACATAACGTGACAAATAAATCATGATCATCAATGAAAGCCATGCACCTGGAATCGAATAAATGTACATCGTGCTAAAATCATATCATAATGCTTTTAGTTTATAAATCATAAGAAACTTTTAATTTTTGTCTCAAGAGTCTCAACATTCGTGTTATTATTAGGGACGTAATGAAGGCTAACACACTAACACAGTTATGTATGTAAGTAAAATTGTAACTCGATGCTGTATATTACGTAACGTAACGCAGAATTTTTTTTCAAATATTTACCTTTTTTCTCCAAAATCGACAATACGATAATAATTAAAAATTAAAAAGTAACAATTTTATTTAACGTACCCAAACAATATAGTGCAAAGGCCTGTATTTAAAATGCTAAGCTTCACTACGAAAACAGGGCCCACTGATTTAATCTAAAGAACAAAAGAGTTAAATTAAATATCATGCAATAGCATCAATAGATTTAAGTTTCTACCACCATTAAGTGAGAAGGTAGGCTGGTAAGCGTATCAGGTTAGGCATTTTCAATATTATCTTACGATATACTTGCCGTATAGTATTGACGCTACGATAATCGTGTAGTCGAATGAAGCAAAAATAAATCCTATTTCTGTAGCTGTCGTCCCACGCTTCTCTGCCTAACAAAAACTACTTATTAATCGCTTCCAATACCTTAAATCAATTTTCAATGATCATTTGAAATTATTGCGTGATATTATGATAAACTACCTCGGGGGGAAAGAAAGGGCCATTAATTAGTACAGCAACTGCTCTAAAAATATTCATTATTCCAAATATTCCCATAAAATGCAATTGTCTTAGTGTGAGCCCAAAGTATAATTTATTTGAGCTTGACATTTTTTGAAAACTTTGCACAACTTCTGGTGTAAATTGGGCATTTAGACTCTTCTTTCCGTCTCCTATTTCAGTTGCACTTCGTAAATCTGGCATGATGACGTTTGTGGACTCTTCTGAACTAAACACAGTGTTATTGTAACCGCCTGCCTCACTACTGCTTCCAGCAGTCTCAATGCCATTTTCCATTTTCGGTTCGTTCATCTTCTGCAAAGAAAAACATGACAGACATGAAAGAATGCGTTGGAAAATACATGCTATATACAGACACACTCGTATGCAAATAGTCAGTAGAAGTACCGAAATTCAAATAATAATATTATAGCTTCAGCAAATTCACATATACAGATAACAGCAATATTTCTGCAAAAGTTTGTTCACGATCGCAAAAGACGCAACGATATTGTTACCCTTACTATCTTTTGGCGATTTTAGCCGTTCTTGATGTTTACATACTGAGTGAGTAAATAATGTCTTGTTGAACTATCTGTGTAAGAAAATTATCAGCGCTTTGTGTGTATTTGTCTTAGATATGTACCATTTATTTTCAATTCAGACCTACTCTGTTTCGTTTTTTTACCTACATGTACAATTGTCACAACTTTTCATAACACACGGCCACTTTATTATGTACCTATCAGCATTGCATTCCACATTTTACGAACACAGTAGGTACTACACACTGTAATAAAGTAGAATATTCCATGAATTTCTTAGTATGTAGAACACTACTACTATAATACTTACTTAGTAGACTCCCAACTCCCAACTACCCAAAGAAACATGTGTAAACTAAGTAAGTCACAGTTGTCAGTATTTGTAGTTCGTAGAACCATTATGCATCATCATCTACGGAGTAGTCATGCAGCAGTTAGTCGTATTAAGCAGTTAGTTGGTCGTTTAGCTGAATATTGACAAAAACCTGTTCAAACTGTTTTGTTTATTCTTATTCATATACTATCATTGCATACACGGTTGTTATATTTAAGCCTGTTAAAGAAAAAGAAATGTAATCTGAAGAGTAAAGATTAATATTAGATTAGCCTCATTTACGATTTAAGGTTCTATATACTTGCTAATCGTAATGGAAATGCACCTACTGATGTAGGTATTAATTACTTTTTGTCTTAAAATGGCATTATTAATAGAACCTAGATGAATGTATTTACCTTAAAAGTAATTGTAGAAATAGCCAAATGTAATTGTATAGACAGCCAGTGCAGTGGGTAAATCGCAATTATGTTAATATATGCTGTTATTTCACTATTTATCAGTTTCCAATTAACACCATCATGAAGATGAACTCAAGAACTGTGAATATTGAACGAATAGTCCTGTGATTAGTACGAATTAATACAACAGAGCTTGTCGTCTATACTTGTACATTTATTCTCACAACAACGTCTACAGACAGAAGTGAAACAAAAGAGTGATTTGTAATGCAATGCATCATGAAATTACTACCATATCCTATTACATATTATTTATTACTTCCATCCACACATACTGGGTAAATGTGCACAGTAGAATGAAATACTGAATTGAGCCACTGAAGGTAATAAAACAAAGTCTGGGTGAACGGCTGACTCTGACAGTTAGATAAACTGATTTCCTAAAACTTAATTATATCCTTGTATATGTCACGATGGTATGGTTTGTGTATTCTTTTTCAGTACAACTGTGCCGTTTTTATCTGTAAATGAATCGTGTAAATGAATTAATGAACTTATATCATGAACGCGTCTGGAAAAGAACTTAACAATGACAATGACGTCTCATTTATCGGTAGTAGATATTAGTAGATACATATATATACAATTTTTAAAAGTAGGTATAGTTTTTGGGGAAAACTCCCTTTCATTTACAATACAAATACTAATACAAGAAATAAACAATAGAAATAACAATTGAGATTTAGATTTGTGGTGGAGATAAGAGATAATAATAATATGTAATTAGGCATACTTTGCTCATCAATTAGGATTATGAGAAGTACAATGGTAATGAAAGTTGTATATAAATTATGATGATCAGCTATTAGTAGTAAGGACCACGGAATCCTTATAATATATAATTGAAGTACATGACACAATTCTAGCAGTTTTTACAAGTAGGATCTACGGGACAGTAGTTGACGGTTTTACTCTATACTGCGTATATGGCTATGCGTGTGCATATTCATTTATGGCATATTAGTGAGATATGTTGATGCACATTCTGCACATACACATGTTCTGTAAATGTAATCATCTCATTATCGTATAATTTATATTGTAAGTGTTAATTGTATAATAGTCGAGGCTGGAAGAATATCACCTTTATAGTTTCACTCAAGTACATCATAATATTACATAAAATTACACGAGATGAAACGATGTCTGCATTCCCAAATATCAGCATTTCATCCCACCCATCTACAAATAAGTGATGAATAATCCAATTGCAGGTATGTATGCATTATACAATCACACCACATTAGCACATTCCATAAAATGATTGAAGTTTCAAGGAGCTTTAAATTGTATGTTTGTTTGTCTAACAAAATATAAAAACACGTTAAAAATGTCAATTTAAAGATAACCAGCACCTTAAAATTTAATCTGATGCCAAATAGTAAAACAATCATTCTAATTAATTTCCATGAACCATTATTACATATACTGTATTATTTCCGGAAAAGTAGGATCAAAACACTAATAGCGATTTAGCGATAGGTACCTATATTTATTGGTGTTGTTGTTTGGATTCATTTCCAGTTAAGTTACGAATGGAGCAAAAATAAGAAATTGTTTGGCTACAAATTAGTTACCTATTCACTTAATATGTATTATTTACGTATACTCACATAAAAAAGGGAGTAAGTATCATGTAAACTATCAAGTTGTATCCTAACTAAGCGAACAAATAGCATCTAGCGATTGTCCATTTCATCAATGCTGCATTGATTCATGAAGCAAACTAATGCAGCAGGGTGAAGAAGTAAACAAAATAGCCACCTACTACAAAACTTCTATTAATACACAGAAAGTATGGATAGGTTCATTTACCAAATGTTTGTAGGGCGAGAAAATCACTTTTCTTATTACTCCTCAGTAAGATGCCAATGCCATTAGTAAGCTTAACTGTATGCCAATTGTAAGTATAGGGGTGTACATTTCCGTTCATCTTACGGAAACAAGAAACTTCAGTCGCCCAATAAATTATGAACATGAATGGTTTATTCTGGTATTGTACATTGTACAGCTTTAAATGTTTACACTAGATTTATACACTTACTTAGATTTACACTAGGTTTATATAATATTATTATTTCCTTTCGAACTGTGTTACCTAGTTCCATTTCCCTTTCAACAAATAATATGCATGACCGAGTATATGTGATGAAGCCTGAATTTTCCAGGTCACAGGTAAAATCAGACTTTATTTAAAGCATAATGGATACTGCTATGTAGATAATCTCGAGTTGCCTTTATCTGTAGACAGAATTTACAGAGATAGTCAGTATGGGAAGTACTGTTAAAGAGCGTTTTGACTCATGAAACTAAAGATGTTTCTCAAATATTTTAGTGTATTGATTTTATGTGCCAGGTTTGGCCATGCATATTTTTTCTACAACCCCATTGACTATGCTTTGGCAACCTTTTCCAGCAGGAAGATCGTCAGTTTTGAAAATGAAACTGTACCGAGAATAATGGACGACAGATTCTTGACCCCTGTAAGTAAACCTCATAAATCCTTTAATCATGAGTATTAATGCAGGCAAAATATTTATACCAAAAGAATGTGCACTTATAACTGTATACTAGGTACAACTGATATCGAAACAAGGCTACCCTGTAGAAGAATACAAAATAATAACTAAAGATGGTTATATTTTGACTTTACATCGAATTCCTTATGGGAAATTATCCAAATCAACTGTACGCAAGAAGCCTGTTGTTTTAATTCAACATGGATTTGCTTGTGCCTCTATCGATTGGCTAATGAACACAGAAAGTAAAGCATTACGTAAGTGCGATTTCAAAATTGCTGAACTAAATATTTCTCAAGAATTAATATTATTTGTCCTAAAATCCGTAAATGTAACCGTATTTAGCATACAAATTGGCCGATGCAGGATATGATGTGTTCCTTGGTAATTTAAGAGGAAATGCTTATTCCCAGGGGCATATACGATTCACAACTGAAAATCCCGAATATTGGAAGTTCAGGTATATTATTTTACTAATTGATATGCTTTCTTATGACGAATTTATGATCTGAATAATAAATATTATGGTAAATATTTAGTTGGCACGAAATGGGAGTTTACGACGTTCCAGCACAAATCGATTACATCTTGAATATCACAAAACAACCCAATTTGTACTACATTGGTCATTCAATGGGGAACAATGTCTTATTTGTTGCACTGTCTACATTTCCAGAATATAATGCAAAAATCATCCTACATTTTGCATTAGCTCCTGCAGCATTTGTGGACAAGAGAGGAAGTGCCTTGAAAATGCTCTCTCCTTTAGCCATGCGGGAACAGGTACTTTGTTTTCCCATCAAAATAAATATAATTCACATGCAGTCAAAAATGAAGTTTTTTTTTCTATTCTTCATTTCGTAGCTTGCTCTAGATACTCTTGGACACAATGAACTAATTATAACTTCGGTTCTCAGCCAAATAAAAAGCTATGGCCCTCCTACAACATGTGACCACGAATCAAATAATTTACATTTATGTCTTACTGCTCTTCATATGATAGCAGGGATCAACGAAAGTCATCTGAACAAGGTAGTTTATAATCTTAATTATTAACGTTAATTGCTTTCGTTAACCCCATTTTAACTTAATTGCAACTTCAAATGATATTTATAGACCTGGCTTCCGGTTATTGCTTCACATTATCCAAACAGCGCGTCTTCCAGGACGTTCATACACTTCCTTCAGGTCATAAATAGTCGAAGATTCCAAATGTACGATCACGGAGTTTTTGTCAACCACATGCTTTATGGACAGCGTTATCCACCCGAATACAATCTTTCAAAAGTTGTTGCCCCTGTGGTTATAATATGGGCTCGGGATGACGATCTCATATTACCCTCTGTATGTTTTAATTTATTATTTAATTTAATATTTTCATTTCCTAAATCTCATATAAATGAGATCAACATTTTAGCAATGAATTAAAAATGTATGTGTTCTTTGACTTTAAGGATATTGCAAAACTTGCGCACAGACTACCAAATGTAATTTACAATCACAGAGTTCAAGCAAGAAGTTTCAATCATGTTGGTTTTCTGTATGGAGTCTATGCTGGAGAACTGGTTTACGACCTGATTATTAAAATCATGCGAAGTTATAAACCCTGAATTCCGCTTGTGGATTTCATGAACATTTTCCTTTCGCATTTGTATATTGTTCATATTTTCTATGTAACACAACAAGATATGATTACTGATATTATGTAGCTCTACATCTATTTTGTATTTTTAATATTTTTGTAAATTCGGTGATTGTAAATCTCACAATGTCACAAAGAAGTAATAAATAAAACTGACCGGTGGACAGGATTTTTAAATGCTTTTTGTTTTAGTAAATATAAGATGCAGTTTCATATTCATATTCATAACTACAGGCGAATTGAGGAGGAATCACGAAAAATCAATCATTGATGCTGTGCATCTCTGTGCATACATTATTGATACCGTGCTATAAGCATAAAACAAAATTTTGGAACCCACTTTTCATTCCATGCATACTCTACAATCTACTTACTTGCTTTTCTCATCTTCCATAACAAGTTATTGTCATATCCTCATATCTATATATCAAAATCATTTTCTGTTGTAAGTAACACTAAAGGGACACTAATAATAGACTCGTTGTCCTGCTATGCTAGTAACCTCAATAATAGAATCACAAAGGAACCCGAATATTCCGTTATTGAGAATCGAGACCCATATTTCTCAAGAACCTGTCACTTTGATATATAATATTATTATGTCGCATTCATGGTAATATTGCTGTAGGTACCCTTATTTCTTTCTTATGGTTCAAGTTTCATTATAGCTTTTCAGTAGTTAGCGTTAATTTAAGGAAGAAATATTTGTGATCGAAAGTGCACATAGAACCACCAAAATAAAGAAGTACAACAAATATTAGTATTGTAACCTATCTGGAATTTTTCGAGTTTTATTTCGCATTCTACTTTATATTAGTATACCATGAATCTGCAGAGGATTACACTTTTTTCTGCTTCTATATTGCTCCTTTGTGTGTTCTTTTTACAAATCACATTTAGCGAAGAAACTGAAACACCTTTACGAAGGTTAAGTCCATTTACAAAAATTAATCCGCTTACAAAGCCAGTAAATGCCAGTGCAAAAGACGAGTGGAGAAACGAAGATATCAAACTACCAACGGTAAAATTTTAATGTTTCGTTCACGAAGATATATGATTTTTAATAAAAATAAATACATCATGAATACGCAATACAAAATATAGTACATTTTATAAAATAGAATTTTGTTTTGAACAGCCGAAGTTAATAAAGAAGTATGACTACACCGTAGAAGAACATAAGGCTGTAACGAAAGATGGATATATTTTAACTTTATTTCGTATCCCTAAACGGAAACATTCAAGAAAAGCTAACAAAAAGCCTCCGAAAAAGGTCACTTTGTTAGTACATGGATTTTTTGGATCGTCTACAGATTGGATTGCAAATCATTTTGACAATGCCTTGGGTTTGTGGCAAACCTAGATAAAAGTTTCTTTTCCAAAAATACAAGTTGTTGATACTAGAAAATGAATAAAATCCTTTTTCAGCGTATGTTTTAGCAGATGCAGATTCAGATGTCTGGTTGGCTAATCTGCGAGGAAATGTTTACTCAAGAGAACATGTTTTCCTTGATACCGATAGCAGCGAGTACTGGAATTTTAGGTCTGAAGCTAACATATTTATTGTACCTATTTCTATATGAAATCAAATAATATTTTTGTCTAATTAATTACACATTTGACTCTAAAACAATAATCGTAAAATATTCTATCAATTTCACAGCTTTCATGAAATGGGCAAACATGATGTACCGACGATGATAGATTATATTCTAGAGGAAACGAATCAATCCAGTTTGTATTACATTGGACACTCTTTGGGAAGTAATGTCCTGCTAGTTGCTACTTCTTTGTATCCCGAGTTAAGCGAAAAAGTGCGAATCATGTTTGCACTTGCACCAGGAGTTTATTTTGATAACATGAGCAGTCCATTAAAATATTTAGCTCCTTTGGCCTACAGTGAGCCGGTACTTGACAAATCTTAACGTATTAATTGATTTGTGAAAATAAATATAATTGTTAAAGCATATATGGTTAATTTTAGCTTGCATTAGAGACATTCGGAAGAACTGAACTTGTAGCTACTTCACTGATGAATGTAATTAGAGCCTTTGGAACTCCCTCGGCATGCAACTTGGGAAAAGTGAGTGAAGATTTGTGTTTCAGTGCCCTGCATCTTATGGCCAATGTTGACAATACACAATTGAATATGGTAACTCAATATTTCAACAGTGACACAATTATTAAGAGTAAGACAATAAAATTCAAAATTTCTTGTTCTAAAAATGTAGACGTGGCTGCCAGTTATTTTAGCTAATTACCCGAGTAAAGCATCAAGTAAAACCCTTGTTCATCTGTTACAAATGTATAACAGCAGAATTTTTCAACAGTATGATCTCGGTTTTTACGGAAACCTAGAAGAATATGAACATACTTATCCACCTGAGTACAACCTTGGAAATTTTAAAGCTCCAGTAGCGATTTTTACAGCCATGGACGACATTTTAGTAACCCCGCAGGTAGAATCTACTTATGTTTACATATAAATATAATATTACTGCAATTGACAATTTATTGTTGGGTTTTACTCTAACTTTAATAAAAATGGTCTGATAAAATATTCCATAGGATACTTCAAGATTGAAACAGAGACTGCGTAATGTAGTGCATCATGAGTCAGTTCCAGCAAGAAGTTTTGGACATTTTGGCTTCTTATTTTCCAATAGAGCTTCTACTCTTGTGTATAACAAAATAATAGACTTGATGAAAATATACTAGTAAAGGTCGATTTGTAATAACTTGCAATAATTCTTATACCTAATTTATACTGTATTTATATTATGTTATCAGTAGATGTAACATAAGAAACCTATGCATGCATGCTACTTAATAAAGCGTTATTATTTAAATTACCATACTTTCGATGCATCTATTTAAACTAGAGATTTAAGTTATTTACAAGTTACAAATTGAAATGAACTTGACATAAAACGGGGCCTTTTGTTACACAGTGACGCTTTAATTACTTGGAGGAATTCACAGCATAACAAGAAAGAATGTAAAAGTTATGTACTAACAATAATTGAGCATCGTCAACAATAAATAGGATTGGGTCATTCTTCTACAATTTTAAGGCTTCGTATTAGCGGATTTGGAAAATTAAATATCTGATTATAATGGCTACGTTCATAGAGGGAAAGGACAAATGCTATTTATGACTCTCCGTCTACATGGTTTTATTTGGCTGTGGAAATAGTAGTACTTTTTGGATTTTTAGGAAATTCTTAGAAAGGCAAATTAAATGAACTTCATAATTACGAAGTCGTCTATCTTCAGTCTGAAGCAGAAGTTCCTCGAGCTTTACCTTCAAGTCGTTGCTGTAATATAGCCCAAAAATGTTTCAAATTATTACAATGTTTTATCTTTTATTCAATGCAACTACCTATATACCTATATATTTAGTTTTGAGAAGACTACTACTATCACTTACACGTTCCAGCTCTTTTTTTGTCTCGTCTTCAAGTATTCTGATATCATCCATAGTTAACCCATACCATCTAAATGAAAATATTTATGGAATAACTTACTATAGAGGTTAGACTTAGTGTCAAATTTGATAATAAATGATACACAATGGTATCAAATCTTTGTGTAAGTGTAAGATTTGACCCTTACCGGTCTATCCAACAGAAAAGCTGCCTGTAAAAAATCAATAAAAATTTTCATGAAACTTTTCATTGTCTGACGACGGATAACTGGATAACTGTGTACCCTAATGACAATGCTTGCAATAATATTATTGTTGTTAAAAACCTGTGAAAATTGGTAAATAATCGTCTTTCGTATTTCTGGATTACTCCTTCGACTTTCTTCTGTAATCCAAACCACTTAAATTCACAGGTCACAAGTTTGTAGCAAGTCATGACAGGTTCGCACTATCAAACGTGATGCAATAATTATTGTCTTTAGTTATGTGTCATTTAGTCTCTCAATGATACAATATCGGCATGCATTTGCAAAATTATGAATATTTTTGATTTACATTGCGAGCCCAATTTCCTGTAAGTAATCCTCGTCCAGTTTTTGAGGATTGAAATATTTTTGGATCCTCATCTGGTTTGTAGTCTGATTTCTCTGGCGGATCTGCTCCAATATCAATTCTGATAACTTCCCTTTTAGCTAAATTTTCTCTGGACAATTGATGAACATTATCTTGTTCACCTCTATCCGCACAATGCAGAGTGTCTATTGTGAGAGTAAAATCCTGGTTCATAAACTCATTCTGAAAACAAACGTAAATCTTGTAAATAATGATTCATATGCATATTATGTCAGCAAATATCATGTTTAGCATTGATTTTGGTTTGAATGTTTACGGTTAGAATCGTCCGGCAGTATGGATAGGCGTTCCAGGCATTTTCTTCTAGAATAAGAGAGGATTTTGGCATAAACGCTCGAATAAACGGGCCAATTTTGCTAAATTCATTCGAAGAATTATTCGGACTGGATCAATCGCATTTATGTTGAGATGAGAAACTCGAATCGATTATGCATTATATAAGGCTTCTCATTCACAAAACGAAAGTTTGGAATAAATATTTTGTAACTTAAATGTATGTATTACTTGGCCATGTAGTATTTTTTTCTTGTGAACTGTCCGGCAGAGTATCGATTCCCCAAAAAGGGTATGTTTTCAAACGGTTCGTTTATTAAAATTTCCACCCCATCACCCCCGCCAGTTTCATTACGACTCGCTTGGGCTACAGAATATAGTAGTCCGATTTGGTACTACATGAAAAAAAATTGCACAATGTTAGGATTTTTGATTTTCATTATGTTGGCATCATTTCAATGCTTAATTTAATTGTCTTTGTTGATTTTGAAGAAAAAGTTTAAGGAGGACCTCTTCGACACTGACAGGGAGTGTAATACGGCTGAAATCAAAACATAACTCTCATCAATTCATTTAATTAAGTACAGGGAAAGTTGTGAAGGTACTAATTGTAATATCTACGCTGCCGTTAATTTCGCTGACTTACAATTCCTTGATTAGCATTATAAAACAGAAATTTTCTCAATGCAGTTTGCCTGGATTGCGTTTGTTGTAGGTATGCTCTCAACTACAACAGAACTTTTCAAGTTTCAATTGGATTTTTAAAGAATTTATTTCAGGACACTTCAGCCTCCAGCATTTTTAGTTTACAGAGGTCATGATGGTAAAATTTTGAAAAGTTAACAGCTTTAATTTGCTAACCAATGACCGATGGTAATGCAAACGACGCCTACATAAATTCGGTACTTTCACATACAAACATTTGCAAAAACTACAAGTTATTACATTTCGTGCTTGCTAGTTAGAAATGTTTCTCAGGGAACTCAAGATTCTTTATATCTTCACTCCTCTTATACATCTTTAGGGATTTTGGAAATTATTACAAAAATCTGATTTGCAGAAAAAAAAATTTTAAATCTCATTCCCAATATTCCCATCATATCTTTTTCTCTAAAATACGGTATTATATCCCCGAAGTGAAGTCGTCAATAACCTCTCTCTTGCTACGCAATGAACTTCAGCAATTGATTGAATCTGCTAATGCATGCCAGCGAATGGTAATTCATAGCATTCATACATTATAATTTTAGCGAATATTGATACGATAGTAGATACGCAACTCAACGCGCAACGCCCACACCACCCTCCATACGGTATAGCAACATCAATAATAAGATAATTAGCAGAATAAATGCATCATGGCAAAAATTGGTCTAATAGCATTTTGTGTAGCAAAATATTTTGCAAAAATACCAATTACCAATTACTATCAGAGTCACAAACCAAAAGAATTCGCGCTATAGATGCATGATTTTTTGCCAAAATCGATTCATTCGATTCACATTTGATAACACGAGGACATTACTGAAGAAGGGAGTACTAATTAAGGCGGCAACGTGCAACAAGTGGATTTTATATGAGGGTAGACCCTATCTGAATGAAGATGTGGTCTACATAATATGTGTAAGCGGCACAAATGTATAATAATGCTTTATTTCAACTAAATTAAAATTCAGTCTCTTATATATTTTATGATTTATGACTACCGATCTAAAGTCCACTAAGATCAAATGTGACGGATATCATTACATGACATATACTTTATAAGTAGTACATACTACATGAACAATACCATTAATATTATATACACCTTGCCCGCAGGTGCTTATTACATTTCTGTCGCTAGACAAAGCCAAGGCAGCAAAAACTTGTCAGTGCACTGCATTTTTCTGATACAAGTTCTCAGAAACTCTTATTGTTTAATTGGTAGGTAGACTTTTCGCTATAATAATATAATAAATCAGTATATATTATGTGGATTAACTTTCTTAGGAGTTAGGGGTAGGAGCACACGGGTAAATCCATACTTGTTTATTAGTTAGTAGACCTTCGTGTCTTATTTTATAGAATTCAAGCTGTTATATTATTATAATAATATGAGAACGAGAGGAGGTGTCTATTATAAATCTCTTAGCTGTATGTAAATACAAAATGCGTATCGTGCGAAAAACTAAATTCGCTTATATGGCTACTAATACTAATGCAACATTTTTTGCCTTCATCACTGGAATATATTGCCTTCATCTTGACATGACGTCAGTGGGGTAGTGACCAAACACAAATCTCCATTACACCTGTTCCCTATTCCTTTGCATCTTTTCAAATCCTCTTCCTCCCATTGAAATTATCCTATTTCCACCTTTTTCATATCAACGTAGAATCTTTCGCCCAACACTTACCATACACTTCTTGGAATTGTAGTTTGATAGTTGATTCATAGATGATTTTATAGTCCTTGTTGACTTAGAATTAGCTATATAACTATTCGAATTTCAATTTGAGTGCTAAAAACTATATTATTCTACATTACAGCTACATTCTCTTCTAGTAAAACAAGTTCAAATAGAAATACTTTTTTCAATTTGCCTGAGCACGCAGTGTTAATTGATTAAGCATCCATCGGCTAATGTTGCGGAAACGTGTTAATCACTTCTAGTGTTATATCATATCAGATTAAATATTGAGTAGAAGTCGGAAAGTCGGAATGTTGAAATGAAAACTAAATTGTAAATATACAGGGAAAAAATAGTCAATTCAAATTTTTAGGTCAATGTCACAATGTACAATAGACCAGGATAAAACTTGGCAGAATCTGAAAGAGATATTGTATAGGATAAACCAGATAACCGCTAGGAAACCACAAGAACTTACGCTGAAATTAACTTTTGTATTAAATATTATACATCCAACTCCAAGTATAATTAGTATTCTGATAATGTTCTGACATAAACAGAAATAAATTAGCGTACATGCTCTCAGTTTTCTCAAATCTTGTGCTTCTTGACCATTTACTTTGCTTGTCAAAGTCAAAGAACTGGAGTGCAGCTAAGTATAAAAGTGACATCAATACCATTGCCTTAATTTATACTTTTTCTTGTGTCTTAATTTTAGTACTAGTGATGATAAGTGAAGTTTAGTCTACGTTGGTAGTCTACTATTAGGCAATAATATATCATATAAATGTGGAATTGTGAGCTAGACATCATTGGGGCAACAATGAAGAAACTAATCACCATCAAACAAGTGCTTCTGTCCGCGATAGCAATCGCAATTATTTCCTTGTGTGCGGCTCAAGGTAAAATTCTTATAACAAGAAAACATCATTCATACTTGTGTCCAAGTTGCTTTATTTATTGCAATTTCATTAAGAGCCATTAAATCTAAGTGTCTTATCATCTTTATATGTATGTACTTACTTGTTGTATGTGCATAACATGTAGGTACGTGACGTGACGTACCTGTTTGCTATAATTATCTGCATGTAACAGATATGTAGGGTTTTGTATTGATAAATTACAATAGCACCACGTAGATTTCATGCAGATGAAACTACATCATAGGAAAGACACATTTTTGTGAAACCCTTTTATCTATGTAAGTATATCTGTGTTTAATTTAGCTACAGATGAAGTCTTATGCAAAACAGTCGATGATGACAGCAGTACGGGGATTTGTGTAGCTCTGAATCAGCTTAGAGATTGCCCTCCGTTGTACACTTTACTCAAAAGCAGAAATTTCACGGCATTGAGACAGAGTTTCTGCGAGGGCAACGAAGATATTGACAATATAAAGGTACATTAACTAATTACATGCCATGAATTGGACAATTCAACACCAAACTCAACAGAATTCAAAATGTAACAAAAAATTAATGTGCATTAGAATTGTAAATAAACTTTGCATCCTCACTAACGGAATAGAAATTGTAGTAATTCGCTTAAATCCTTCTCGGTTAAATATGTAGATCATTTCCTTACTATTAGCAATGCTCTTTTTAGGACACAAAATGATGTCTCTGACATTAAAATTTTTGATACTTTTTATTCATATCAGACATTGTCAGTTGTCCCATTCATGATTATTTTGCTTTTTCTGTTCCGAACTATTGATTAATCCTAAAACATTGTTGAAGAAAATAAAATATGAAAATATCTTCATTTTTCTGGACACAAACGCACCATAACATTATGTTCTGTTCATTTTACATCAGGTTTGCTGCTCCTTAGATAGTTATACTGAACGTAGACCAGCGGAACCGGTGGAAGATTACAGTCAACATCCCAATTTCAAATTGCTACCTCATCCTGATACTTCTTCTTGTGGAGTCAGTGCTAGCTCTTCAGATGAAAGGATAATTGGTGGCAAAAATGGTAAACTATAAGTGCTAAAAATAAATTAATACAGTAAACTCATTTGTGTACATTTCTTTAGCGATGCCGGGAGATTTTCCATGGATGGTACGAGTAGGAATTGCACGTGAGTAACACGAATGATATAAATCAAAGTATTCAGACTAATAAGTTTAGCATGACATCTTAGAAAAGTAGGTTAGCTAAATTGAAAGAATATAGGGAATTATTAACAAATTGTCTCTGAATGATTAAATATACAGAAGAGGAAGACGAGATTGATTTTGCATGCGGAGGGAGCATTATAAATCAGCGATATATATTGACCAGTGCTCATTGTCTCAAAAGTGGGAATAAACTGTAAGTGTAATTTACTATTTTTCGTGGAATTCTGTCAGATTACCGATGTACAGTTTAAAATTAGAAATTTTTTCTCGCTAGAGAAACAATACGACTTGCTGAGACCGATGCAAACGTAGAAGAAGATTGCGTTCTAAGCAGCCAGGTAAAATTAGCTTGCAGTAAAGTGCAAGATTATGGGTATGACGAAGTGGTTATTCATCCAGGATATACCGGACTTGTTGGATCTGTGAACGATATCGCTTTAATCCGATTAAACAAGGACATCGTCAACTTAACATCTTGTAAGTTTCTCATATTTTTTTCCTTTTATTCTTAGTTGACATATTCACTGAGTACAAATGATACATAAATAGACAGTTTAGATTGAAAATGCATTACAAGTTATATAACGTGCGCGGATTGCGGATATGGCCGAAGGATGAGAATATATTGAGAATTTGTTACGGATGCATTACATGTGGCTGGCTATCCAATCCAAATATTTACTCACCCGAGTGTAAACTGCATGAAACAACAATTCATTATAATATTATTAACCATTTCTGGTATAAATTAAAAGTAAAGTATTTTGGTTAGTAATTTCAGTCTCACCGCCGGGGTACCCTAAAAATAGAACCAAACTATTAGCAAACATCTTTCGCTACCCCATGACCTCATGCCCAATTTATGTAAATTAGAACATGGAATGATACTTTTGTCTGTATTTAAATGTTTAATATTAAGAATATTAACCTGGTTCAGCACATCGAATTCCCCAGCTTACAACTCCAATGGTTGTCCATCTGTTACTAACTTGTAGCTGCAAAGGTCCACCTAACATAAACATCAATGATAATACTTAAATCATATCTAATTTAAGATTAATAGAAAGGGTAAGGTCAATTAATTATGTAAATATGTCAACCGCTATCTCCTTGGCATGAGTCTCTACTTCCGCTCCGCACTCCAGCACATAAATTCGTTTCCTAAAAGTCATAAGATTTATATGATTACTTCATGAAAATTCTTTAAGGCCATCAAAGAAAGTTACACACCTCGATCGGTTGAGTGTATGCTGCGACGCAGTCTTCTTGTTTCCAAACAGGGACTGAAACTTCCATAAGAATATTGGATGTAGGTCCTCCGTAATAAATCGTACCCCATCCTGTGACTATTCCGACTTCGTTTTCGTATGTATGTTCATCATCATCAGGCGGGAGACATATACTGATTATTGAGTTTGAGACAAAAGCCGACTTGGAGATTTTAACGAGCGCAATATCATTTTGATATGAATATCTGTGTCAAAAAAATGAGTAAACGTTGCATGTAAACTTGTAAAAAGACGCGTGGAACTAGGTACATAAAATTGAAAGATTTTACCTACCTGTTATAATTTTCGTGAAGGGTTATGGAAGAAACGTCAAAGTCCGCAGACTCTGAGTCATTTGATCTAGAAAAATCGTATTCACCCAGACGGATCTTAAGATCTTTGGCCTCAAATCTGCCGAGATGAAATGAGATTAATTTTTGACAGATTAGGAAAAATTGACTATCAAAAATTTTAAAACAAATAGCAAAATTACCCATCCACACAGTGGGATGCTGTAAGCACATGAAACTCGGAGATTAAAACTCCGCCACAGTATTGTCCAGCACGGCTGTCGCTGCAAAATGAATTGAGAATCTTGTGTTTCATTTTAGGGAATATATAATTGCGAATTCTTATAGAAAATGGGTCGATTATTTCCTACTTACTCGCTACCGTCGGATCGAAGTAAAGCAGCCATCCAAGGCCAAGCTTTGGGGTTTGCTATACGACCTCCCACAACGCGAGATAATTGTTTTTGGGCAACACCACAAGTTAGTCTTGACCTCGGCTTAAATGTCGGTGGCTTTGTGGTCGTAGTAGTTGCACTGGAAGGAGCTGCAGTTGTTGTTATCGTCGTAGTCGTCGTCGTTGTAGGTTCAGTTGTTACCATTGGTCGTTTTGTCCTAGGTGGTTTTGTGGTTTGAGGATGCGTAGGAAAGATGTGAAAAGGGAATTCTGGAATTCCGGGTATTGGAAATGGAAATCTATTTGTATGTTTCGGAGTTGGTGTTGTATTGGGTTCGGGTTCGGGACGCGGAGAAGATCTTGCGGAACCTTCTTCTGGAGGAGGGGAAGATGTCGTTTGTTCTGGATTTGGGGGCAGTTCAGGTTCCTGTTCCTCGTCATCATCTTCTCCGAATCCTTTTGGGCAACACACTCCGATAAAGTGCCCACTTTTTATTTCGCATGTGTACTGAAGGAATGCATTGAAATCTCGGTGAAATGCATTTAGAATACAATGTTCAAGATGTCGACACACCCCTTTCTTATTCTTGGGTGTTCTGCAGTTTCCGTGTTTGCTGTTTGGCTGTAATCAAATACATCGTGAATGAAACGGAAGTTTGCAATATAAAACATAGCGACAACTGTTATTTCTCTCGTCTGTTTGATTTCGAATTGTAATGATTACAGTAGTATAAAAATGTAAACCTGTTGGTAGCCAATTTTGAAGTATTTTCTTCTGTTGTGTTCGTCTGTGGTGAAAAACCCGCTTCCATTATGATGTCGTTTACCCCAATGCAAACCTAACTCTTCTAAATAACTATCTTGCGAACAAACTCTGTAACGTCGTTTGCATGGATTACTTCTTTGACCCTCTGCGTTATTGTTACTTCCACCTTTTCCTCTATTTCTTCCTGGTGGAACTCGAAATAAACCTAATCCTAATACATCTAAATCTGCTAAACCTATTCTATGGATGTCGTTGCCCTTTTTCTCATCTTCGTCCCTTACCATTCGTTGATGCAGTTCTCTTACGGGATTTCCCCCATTGCTCTGTCCTGCATTTCCATCCGAAGTGTATCCAGAATTACCTCGCCCTGTTAAGAAAATAAAGTCAGGAGTCAGATACATTTTATATCCATTTTGCATTTACATAAAGGTGAGTAGGATAGTCTCGTTTTTCTGTTTAGTGGAATAGATGGAATATCGGTTCTTTAAACTTGAGATTTTAACTTCATATTTTATTAGAACACAGGCAAAAATGAAAATAGTACTTATTATTATGCGCAAACCTGAGATTTTAACATTTTGATTTCTTATCAACATACCAATACGTACCGTATTACGTATTATATACAGACATCGACAGATGCGTATAATATGTCTGTAACACAGACACATTTCATGTAAACTTTCTGACATGACTCCATAATTAAAATATTATAATTATAATAAGCTATTATTATATCGTATTCAACTTCACAGAGCAATTAAAACAGGGGTACCAGAAAGTCTCTGGACTCATTTCATAGGTCAATTTCCTTCGGGTTTGGCAAACGGGTTCTCCGATCACTGTGATCACTTAAAAAAGTTCGAAAGAAAGAGTTCTCGACTATCGCGACTACAAATAAAAGAGACCGTAAAAATGTCAAGAAATAAATCTCAGTTGTTCAGCTTCTCTTGTTAATTAGTCTGACCCAAATTTTTGCAGTTATGATTTATTTTCTCCCTAAATGTATATCAATCTTCAAGTTAGAATGTCCTCTTGCAGAAGTGGACCACTCTGACCACTTCGGTATAGCTAGCATCGTTCTTAAGTTATTATTAGTGAGCAACCGTGTCTACAAAGAAGTTCTGTTAACCCGGGCAGGACATGCACTTAATTAATAATAATTCTTACGCTTATAAGTAAGCAGTTATTTAGTATTTTCGAGAGGTCCGTCCGTACTTACCATTCACACTAATTGATGCAAACAAATCTAAATGCTGACCTGCAAAACGAAATTGAAACGCATTTACTGAATGTCCTTTTAAGCTTATAACTGTGATAATCAGTTAAATTGTTGAAAAGTTTGGTTTGACAAACAAAGAACAAAATTTAGTACCATCAATGGACTTGTTTTGAATAAGTGCAGAAAGAATGATAATCACTATATGATCCCATCGCATATTGAATAGCTGGTTAGACTGAGTAAAAATAGTTTATTAAAGCAGAAATACAACATTAGGTAAGATTTCCTTAGATCAATGAATTTAGTCCTAAAGAGAATAAAGAAGGAAGCGTTGTTGCGTCACTTGGGGCGAATAAAAGATAGAAATGTCTGTAGATATCGATAGTAGTTTTATTATAGTATGTATGTATTTAATACTAAGAAACTGTACACGGTACACGAAATAATTCACGTCACATAATGAGAATCACATTATAACAAAACACAACAAAGGAGAGAAGCAAAATGCGATTAAACTATGGTGTTAAACCTCAAAGAGAGCTTAACTAGGTGTACAGGTGCAATTGCTTAAGTCTTCTACGACTGTATAGATAGAACTGAGCCAACTTATAAATGAATTCTCACATCGACAAGTGTTCAAGGGTAAAAAGTTGATTATGGGGTTCTTGTTGTTGGCTGGAAATATTATCGTCTTGCTTTTTGGTTCCACTACCAGAAACTGTGTATTTGTATATAACTAGAATAACCCAGTGAAAAATAGAAGCTATAAACTGCACTCCTCAATCCTCACGCTAGTTACCTACTGAATAATGAAACTGAGAGTTTGGCGAGTTATGAGTTGTATAGTAATCCAGTAATTTGCAATTACTACAGAAGACGTGCGTGAATACTACTCAAGCAAGCTATTATACGTTGTATTCTTGATCGTGAGACGATGATAAGAGATTTCTTTGCGGCTATAATGGCAAACCCTTTAACCTATGACTCCAGAGTAAAGCAAAAATTAAATTAACCTGTCCCATATATCAGGAACACAGACGAATACGTACGTACCTGCCATTTTCACTCAATGTTGAAATGGGTAGAAGATCTACATTAATGATTTTACTTATAAACAAACGCATATCATTCAGGTACTCATACAACACTACTGTGATGATACTATTAGTAGGTATCTCTTTGAAAACTTGTTAGCTTTTTTGCGGTTATTTTTATCCAGATATGTGCACAAGTTATAAAGTAACAATATGGTACCTAGTACAATTGTTGATTGCAGTTAAGTAGATCGCTAATGTGATATTCCTGTATCATCTTCATATTTCAGCCATTTTTCTGATTTTAAGTCTACTGAGTGGGAGATTATACTAAGACACTTGATATGCCTCTAGTTGTGCAGTATGCTTATTACAGAGTACGTCCTAAAAGGAGTTTTAAGTAGGTACACAAAAATATACAGGCAAGGGCATGAATTAGGGACCTATGATGACATAGTACTGAAACGGAGCATTAAGTGCCATACACCTATAAATATTGCTTTGTGTTTCGTACAATTAGTTGAGATCTGGTCGGTTTAACCAACGTGATATGATCACAACTAGGTATAATATTATATCACATCATATATAGTACTAACCTCAATGGTATTGTTTTCATCCTGCGTATTATGCCTATCCATTTCTATGCCCCTTAGATTGTTGTTCCTTCCACACTTCCGGTTTCGTAACACATTTATTATTATTATACAACACATACCTAGCTATATAGCTATAGTAGAACATAATTCATACATAGAAATAGGATAATGTTATAAAAGTTATATGCAAAAATACTTTAATTACATTTTCATGAAAGTTTCTTTTAATTTGTATCTTCATGGAGCATGCAACTTAATTCAATTGCATGGTCCTAAGTCCTAGCCCTGATTTAAACTACTAACGAATAGTTAATATTTAGGTAGGTACCCCAGAGGGAGTGCGAAAATATTAATATGATTATAGAATGGTCCTTATATACCAGGACCTATTATTACTAAGACAAATGAAGAATGCATAATAATGATTACTAAATTGATACTAAACTAATTAATTGCTGTGTACTTTCACTTTAACAGATTTTACACGCCCTGTTTGCCTTCCATTTATCAAAGAATATGGTGTTCCGAGTTTGGAGGACAGGATTATTCAAGCCAAAAAGGGAACTATCACCGGATGGGGGAAAACATCAAATCACGGTAACTACCGTACTTAAAATCGAAATTAATTGAACAATCGTTTCTTTTGTCAGCATAATGATTAGATAACATGGCTTTATAATATAATATAGCGTGTGACACAGGTACAGGTATTATATATTGACAATTACGAGGGATGACCTTTTGTAGCATAAAATACAAGAATTTTAATCATGGCCTATAATATATTTATTTTTGATACAGGAAGTCCTGAAGGAAGTCATATTCTGCAGTATCTGTTTGTTCCCATTAAACCTAACGCAGCATGCAGAGTTGCATATCCAACGAACAATATAACTTATTCACAGGTAACTTTTCGTATTGATACTTTTACTTATTAAAACTTGTAGACTATTCAAAGAAGCTCGTTTGAATTAATTACTCTTATTTTTGCAAAAAGATTTAAGTATAATAATATGCTATACCAATTTCAATTATTCGCCTTAACTTTTTCATGTAAATGTATACTAAGCTTTTAATGTCTACTACTATTTAGATCTGTGCCGGTGGAACGAAAAAGGATGTTTGTTTGGGTTAGTATACGAATCTTAATTAATTCTAAATATGCAAATGATCTAACATATTTTGAGAATATATTATAGCATATACAGTACAAATAACATTGTACTATTTTTAACAGGAGATAGCGGCTCTCCATTGACGTATCCAGGATTTACAAAAAAAGGAAAAACATTACGAAGCTATCAAATTGGGATCGTGTCATTTGGAAGACAAAAATGTGCCATCGAAGACATTCCAGTTGTATATACCCGAGTCAGAAGCTACTTAAAATGGATACTCGACAACATCAGAGAATGACATAATTCATGAAATTATCATTTATATATACCAACAATATTTCATTAATACCACGTTATGACATATTTCCAGAGTACAAAACGTTACACTACTATCTACTACTTAAAATGGTTATGGTTATGGATACATATATGTTTACGATTATTGTGCACAACGATAGCTATAAATTCGTAAACTATATTCAACTGTGTCGTTATGTTTCGGATAATAATTATTATTACAATAAAGATCAGGATAATCTATCTATATCTTGCTGTTTTATAAGGTTAAACTTTATTCATTCAACGATTGGAATAGTAGTAAGTATAATATCAATTACTTACAGCACGTATATTATATTTTTTAAGTTTAAGAATTAGGCAGATTCATGAAAACTGAATGAATTACAGTAGAAATATTAAATATTTGTATACAAATGACAATGACAAATAGACTTGAGTCGGTCAAACTTAGTTTGATGCCGTTTTTCACACAGCTTTTTAAGCCATGTTAGCCTCATGCAGATTCACACATTCTTAATCATTATGTATACCAATAAATACATAAACAAACTAATAATAATGGACTATGAATTGCGTTATAACTAGTAGGTGTATTATATTTAGTCACAATCACATTGTTTGGGCTCCATGTGCTTACACCTTATAATATAGGTTGTTTGTAACACATACTAAAATTACCGAGTACAGTAGATTATTGCTACAAAGTTATAATATTGTCTTAAAGTCATAAACTGGAAAATAATAACAATGTTATAATTTAACAGTTATAGACAATACAATAATTATTGTTGCTTAATGATTGTAGTAGTACATTAGGTAATTAGGTAGGTAGTATACATAGGTAGGTAGTAGTAGCTATAAATACGGTAAATTGTATTTGTCTAAATGATGATGAGCGTGCTTTTAGCATCCGTGTACATATTACATAGATAAAGGACGATTTTTAAGCATAATATGTATTTTGGAAGGAGATTTTTTAATATTTCATAATTTTGGCAAATTTTCGATCTGGTAGCTATTTAAGACTGGCAGTAGATTTATAGCTAAAATTTCAAATATTATGTGGTCCCTATAAATGGGGTCAACTAGATTGTCAGAAACTTAGCATGTAATTAGCAATTAATAATTTGAGACGAAATGCAAATAATTTCGTATTTAGTATTTAGTACGCTGAGTACGTTCTACGTATATGAATTTCGCAATGTTGGCTAGGACGAGCAATGCATGCAACAAAATAGATCAGTATAAAAATAATAATGTCACCGCGTATAATATTATGTTATGTCACAACTATTTTGACTTCTGCGTTGATTTCCAACTGGACGAGGACGAGAAATACGTTCACTTTCCGCGATGGCCTGTGCCAACATAAAATCTTCTTGTTCCTGGGCCGTCATACCATTTGAATTTGGTAGCTGAGCACCTTCAACAGAAACTTCTGTCATTGACGCTTGCAATGCCATTTGTAAAGCTGCTTCCTCCGACTAGAAAATGTTAAAGAAAGACATCAGAAACATAACTATTGGGTACCTGATATAGTTGGTACCTATATATTTTATTTTTAGAATTCTTAGGTAAGATGTGGTGAAAAATGTTGCATATTATGTCAGTATGTCACATTCATACCAAATTGCCTTGCAAACTTGCTTGAGAGCAAGTCGGAGCTCTCCTTGTCGGTACTGAAGCATGTCCATTATGGTTTATGTTGGAGACGTTTGGTTGACTATTGACATTCGGTGGCTTCCGTGCTAAAGCAGCCATAGCAGCTTTTCCTAATGGCTTTGAATTCATCTGGGAACATCCATGGTCTTGAACATGCCGATGTCGAAGACAGTAATTTTTCATACATCTATCACAGGTGATGGGAATAAGTTCTTTTCCTTTACATCCTTTGAAGGAGCATTTGTTTGTGTAAACTTTCTGTAATCAATAATTAATAACCAATTATTACACTGTTAGCACAGTACCTACTGCCACTAGACAACATAATATACGCTGGGACTATAAGATAAGCTTTTATGGATAAAACGCTCCCATAATTAATGTCATTGTCATGCTAGTGTCTTAATATATGTATGTTACAAAGAAAAATTTATTTTCACCTTTCTATGAGTAACAGCTTTGTCTGATTGACAGTCTTGGTCAATATGCCGGCTCACACGAATATCCGGTAATTCGTCAGCTTTTCCAGGGACTGGAGTGTTACATAATGGACATACTGGAACTTGCACGTTTTTTCTATATGCTAAAGGGCAATTGTGTTTGACGTACGCGTAATGTTCTCCGCTGTAATGCAATATAATATTTATTTTATTACACATACATATTATTCCTATATTTTATTGTATAATAATTACTTGTATTTAAAAAAAACTTTAATCCCTAAAACGTCTGACTGAACGTCTTGAAAAATTATATTTTTAATTTGGATATCATAATGACGTGACGTACCAAAAAATTTTGTTACAGGCATCACATTTTACTGGTAGGAAATCTGCAAAAACAAATTATATTATCAATTATTATTCCTCATATTTTATTATGTCTTAGGAGATTGAAGGCTGATCTGAGGTATCTGAGTTTCCCATTTCCGCCATACAGCCATAAAGTAATTTTAAAAACAAATGAACAGCTGATTGAGTTTACCTAGCTGTCTACAAAATTCATCGCTACACTGCTGTCCAACACCAGGCAATTCCATTTTTGTTTATTTTGAGTCTTACAAAATCCAAAAACTGAATTAAAATAATTTGACGAGACGAGACGACGAAATGCTTGATCTTTATTTTGTATTTTGAATGCTGAAGAACCTTCTGTTTGACTGCAAGCAAGCAATAATGTTTGCGTTGATGTTCAACTGATGAAATGATCTCTAGGAATGAGACCAAAATTGAAAATGCTTTCAAGAACCTCTGAAAACTAACAGTGGCGAGGGCGAGGGAACACCAAGACCAAGACATAAATAGCAAGTCATCCAGTTAGGAAACAAACCACACTACACCACACGGGGTAAGAAAGAAGGTGACAAGTTGCGTAAGCTAACAATCGATGAATAAGCAGTATTTAAAACGAATCTCCTACATGTACGTGTGTTTGTATACATTCTATTACATTCTAGTTAAATCTTTCAGTTTTGCCACTCGTACATTTCTGACAACACATGACTCATGATGCCGTAAAGCAGTGATAGAGAGCTTCATTTCATTGCTTACATTTATTTTACAGATTTTACACACTACATTCAAGATGGGTTAAGTGTGAATTGTGATTGTGACCAACGCAAAACGCAATACTGATAAAGCTATGTACATTGGCATGTATTATTATTGTCTTTCTCATCTTTATAGTTGATGTAGTTCAATATTTTTTTATCATTTCGTTGAAATCCTCCCTAAATCCTGTGGGTCTTAATCTTATTTGCATGTGTAATCTATGTGTATGCAC
The DNA here is from genome assembly GCA_019776505.1 of Tomocerus nigrus. Taxonomy (NCBI): domain Eukaryota; kingdom Metazoa; phylum Arthropoda; class Collembola; order Entomobryomorpha; family Tomoceridae; genus Tomocerus; species Tomocerus nigrus. The sequence goes on from JABASI010000742.1 coordinate 31,798, forward strand.
AATAGTCAGTTTTGTGATTTTGTGTATAACTCTGCCCCAGTTACTATACTAATCTATACGTTTATAGTTAAGCAGATCATCACATGATAGCATAATACTATATTATAGCATAGTAGGTATCATCAATGGAGAACAAAATAAAATAAGTCGAGTTGAGTATTGAATTTTTTTCAAAGTGAATGTAAATAGCACTGGCAAATCATTGCAATGTAAAATACAACTGAACACTAAAAATAGGCTTCGGCGAATCATGTGTTGCAAAAGTATGACTTCCTTCACTTAAGTCAGTATGGCCGAGTTGGTCTAAGGCGCTAGACTCAAGCGAAAGCTTACACTACAATGTGGTGTCTCCGGAGCATTCTAGTCCTCGAATGAGGGCGTGAGTTCGAATCTCACTGCTGACAAATCTTTTGCTGTAATTTTATTTACGCCCAAGCCTTTTTCAAGTTTTACTGTTGGACTTTTAATGTAGTAAATTATTATGACAAAAGTTAAACGCTATAGAATATGAAATGTTCATTGATATTGAAAGACTAACTATTTACATAGGACGTGAATTTCAAATTGTCGAATTTTGCATTTGCAGCCACGCGAGACTTTTAAAAAAAATAAAAACATAAAAACACATCTTCAAAAAGAATATTAATCAACCAATTTTGATTTGGCTTTTTAATTTGAGTTCCTCGGATGAGTAGCTGTAGCTTTAGCTTTCCTAATGTATTTCCAACAATTGCATTTTAAAAGAGCGAAATTACGACAAAAAAGTGTGTGTAAGACTTTCTTTCAAAACGCAGTTTAAAATGAAATTTTGACTATGGGTTGGAAATTCATAGCGCAATAACGTAATAATAAAATAATAATTATTATTAGGTATGTGACTATAGGGAGGCAGCACGACGACCATTTTTATTACCTGCCTATATGGATTGGATACATAATTAATAATTAATTATGCGAATACGGAGGCACCACGACGAGACGACTATAATAATAATAAACCATCACAAATGGACGTAATACAGAGTAACGCTCGACGTAATAGTGTAATAGTACACTAGTAAAAATTAACAGTGTAATAGTAGTATAGTACATTGGAGTAT